>PVJS01016556.1:0-37326 GCA_004027185.1 Glis glis | reverse complement strand
AATAAAGAATAAAAAAAAATAGGGCTGGGGGTGTAGCTCGGAGGTAGAATACCCCTGGGTTCAATCCCAGTACCACAAAATAAATAAATAAAATAAAATAAAATAGGGATAGAGGGCATAGCTCAGAGGTAGAATGCCCCTGGGTTCAATCCCCAGTAAAACACACACACACACACACACACACACACACACACACACACACACATACACACACACACACTGCCTTTGGAGAATACTTCTAGGTTAGATTCCTAACTCACCCATTGATTGGATGTGTGGCCTTGGCTAAGTGACTGAAACTCCCTATTTTCCCATCTACAAAATGGGAAATTACCAAACTGATTCCATACACTGAGAGGCTGAAGTGAGACAGAATGTACATTGCTTAGAACTGGCACAGTGTAAGTACTCAAAAAATGGTAGCTATGACCATCATTTCTCTACTATGGTCTGAACATTTAAGTCCCCACTCAAATTCATAGGTAACACAATCATCAATGTGATGGTATTAGGAAACGGGGCCTTTAGAAGGTGATTAGATCATGGGGGTGGGTCCTTCCTAGATGGGATTAAGACCCTCATAAAAGAGGCCTCAGGGAGCTACCTCCCCCTTCCTATCATGTGAGGACCCTTCTATCAACCAGAAAGTGGACCCTCATCAGACACTGAGTCTGCTGGTGCCATGAGCCAGCCTCCAGAACCGTGAGACCTATACTTCTGTTGTTTATAAGCCACTCCATTTATGGTGTTTTGTTACAGCAGCCCAAACAGACTAAGGCACTTTCCAATCCGACTTTTATTCTTGCTAGAATTACCTCAATAAAACATATTGCTTCTGCTTCAAAAATTACCTATAGAATAAAATCCAAGCCCCTTAGCCAATCATTGAATGTATTCCAGGATCTGGCACAAAACTCTCCCCACCCCCAATTATCTCTCCTTCCACCCATCTGACACCCAGCCATGCCATGAGACACTGATTTTTGAATAGGCCACTTACTGCCAAGTTCCTGACCTTTGCTTATCTTGATTTATCGCTATCGGATGCCCTTTTCTCTGTCTCTGCTGTGGAAATGCTACAGATTTTTAAAATCCACATTTGAAATGCTGCTTCATTCCGGAAGCCATGATTTCTCCACCCCCTCAGAACTAATCACTCCTTCCTCTGAGCTCTTCCCCAAACTCTTTGTCCACAACTCTCTTTAGTTCTTCATCTTTTTCTGCCTTGAAATCTAGTTTTGTGTTCGCTTCTATTTCTCTTCTTAATTGAGAGTTCTTTAAGGGTAGGATTTGGCTGTATTTCTGTCCCCTTCTTCTCCTTCTCCTTATCTTTCTACTATGCCTGGATCTGCAAAAGCTTATTGGACCTAATAGGTCACCAGCCCCTAGAGGTAGAAAGGCCTTTGGCAGTCATTATAAGTAAATGAAATATGATTTGCTAGTAATGGATGCAAATAATAAGTACTCGATAAATGCTAACACGTATTAGTATCGATAACAATAATTATAGTATATTATTGTTATTGGTCTAACATCCCACTTAGTGTTTAGAGCATCCCTGACCAGGCACTAACCTCCTCCTGTTTGAACAGTCTGGAGCTGGGGAGATTATCACAGCCTGAGGTAACCAAGTAATGCCCACGAGCACTGACACGTGTTAGAAAGTTTATCTTTGTAGGAGCTAAATTCTGCATTTCTGAAGTCTTCCCAGTGTGAGCGCGCGCATGCACACACACACACATACACTCTCATTCCTTAAAATATTTATTAAGTGCTGACTGTGTATTAGGCATTGGGGATATGAAAACAGACCCAGACCTTACGTTGATATAATTTCTACTGTCCAAGCACATGAATCAGTGAATTCTGCTCTTTGTTAGATACTCCGATAAAAGGCTGAATTTGGCAAGGAACAGCCTGCTATCACCAGCCCACCAGGATCTCTTTCCTCCTTCCCTTTCCCTCTAATCCATCAGCACACCGCTGTCTTGGTGAGTCACGGAGTCGGGAATGAACTCTCTGCGGGGAAAACAGAAATAGGTGCAGAAGGTACTGGGTGCCAGATGAAAAATCATTGCCTCTATGCTGACGTCAGAAGCCGTGTCTCCCCACAGGCACTGAGAGAGCTACACGCCAGTCATCAGAGGCCAGGGTGGGGGCAGAGCTCCTCGTGCTTAAGTATTGGCACATCAAGGGGTGTTCAGTAATGTTTCTCTGGGAGGCAGAGGAGAGGTCTGGGCATTGAAACACATTTAGCTGGGTGTGGTGGTGCATGCTTGTAATCCCAGTACTTGGGAGGCAGAGACAGGAGGATGGATCGCGGATTTGGGGCCAGCCTCAGAAACTTAGTGAGACCCTGTTTCAAAATAAAAAATAAAATAGGGCTGGGGGAGTAGCTCAGGGGTAGAACACCCCTGGGTTCAATCCCCAGTATCACAAAAACCAAAAATACAAAAAAACCCCACACATAGACATGCGTGTGTGCATGCTCACGCATGTGTGCACGTGTAGTTTTGCCTTGTTCAGAATCTTTTAACAGCCTTATCTCTACATTTTCTCCAATTAGCAATTCAACCAAATATTTATTAAACATCAACTACATATCTAGAAAAAAAGACAAGACTAAAACATGGAAAACAATTGGAAATCAATCAATAGCTAAATAAATAGATGGGGCCCTTGGAGATTTCTGTGAACTGGAGAGAACAGGAACATCTTTGTTTGTTGTTGTTTGTTCGTTTGATTGTTTCTTTTTTATTTTTTTCTGGTACTGGGGATTGAACCTAGGGGCATTCTGCCTCTGAGTTACACCCCCAACCCTATTTTATTTTTTATTTTGAAACAGGGTCTTGCTAAAGTTGCTAAGGCTGTTCTCCAACCTGTGATCCTCCTGTCTCAGCCTCCCAAGTACTGGGATTATAGACAGGCGTATGCCCCACGCCTGGCCAGAAATAGTTTTATCAAAAGATGGAAGTCAATCTGCAGCTTCCAGGTGAGTAGGACTGGGTTGGGAGGTGTCAGTGGTGAGTGGGGTAAGATTAGGAAGAACACAGAGGGTGAAATACACAAAATCTGTACTGGAAATGATGCGGCAGCCTTGCAATGCGGTGGGAGTCAAGAGGGATGGCTGGGGAGTCAGCAGCCAGGATGAGGGCTTTGGAATTGGATGGAAAGAAGTAGAGTCACTGTAGCCTGCAAGCAAGGGAATCTGTGGGCAAGCAATGGCAAGTGACTAAGGTTGGGAGAAATCTGAGACTGGAAGGCTTTCCAGGTCCCCAAGACCCAAGGGAATGAAGGTCTGAACTGAAGTCAGAAGTGGCAGCAGGAGTGAGGAGGAGAGAGGCTCCGCCCAGAGGAGGCCAGTGTCTGCCGGGAGCACCCTCCCTGCACCAGGACTGCTGAGCTCGGCAAGACACGTGCTTGACAGGTGATGTTGGCAAAGGGAGAAGTGGCCATGTGGAGCTGGCGGTCACTTCCACGGCTCCCATCTGATCATGCTTAACCCCGCCCCAAACAAAAAAAAAGGGTCCTCTTCTGGTTTGCTGTAAGGAGGAGAAAAGGGAGGTGTGCTTCTGTGGATAGACGATTCTTCCTCTGCCAAAGAGCAGATTCTTACCTCATCTTGGCTCCGCGTTGTCTTTTACATTTAAGTAGATCTCCAGATGGAGCCATTTTGGACATCCAATGATAAGACACGATGACCTGCCAAGGAGGAACGTGAAAGCGAATCAGAAGAGAGGGGAATTAGCTCCATGAAAAGTCAGAGGAACATAGCCTGTGTAAAGGTCCTGGGGTGGGAAGAAGCCCTACTGAAGGGACACAGAGAAGTGCGGTGAAGATGGGGGAGGGCAACCCCAAGTGCAGCTGTGAGGCAGGAAAAGGAGCAGAGTCCTTGGAGCCTAGACGGCGTCATAGGAAGGAAAAGGAGCGGGGACAAGGGACCACCAGAGGACAATGATCACTTAGTTGGTAACATTTTCCAACCTGAGGTTGGATAACAGAGAGTAGAATGTCCTCCTGATCGGGGGGTAGGAGTGGGAGGGAAGGAATGGAAATTATAGGATGGTAGAGATAGGCTGGCACACGGGCATGACTTGCTACTTTAAAATTTATTTGTTTTGAAGCACTAGATGTCAAATAATAATAATAATAAAAACCCATAAATTGCCAGAACTGCTGGTACCTCCAGGAATAGACATTTTACATGGTGCTGTGGCCCACATTGTTCCTGCAGCCTGAGATGTGCCCTTTTTCTTATTTGAGCTGGATCTTTAATGTGTCCTCCCATGAGCACTGTTCTCTGAGTCCACAGGCATAGTGGACAACCCTCTCTGTTCTCCGCAGGCTCTCTCATCTCTGCAAGAGCACTTGCCCTGCTCAGCCGGGGTGGAAATTGGTCTGATGCATGTCAGGACATCTGTTATATGATAAGTTCTCCGAGGGTAGAGACCATGCTTCAGTGACCTAGATACTGTCTCCATTTGAGTTGTATCTTTCCAATTTCTTTTTTTTTTATTTCTTTGCGGTACCGGGGATTGAACCCAGGGGCGTTCTACCTCCGAGCTACACCCCTGGACCTATTTTTATACTTTAATTTGAAACCGGGTCTCACGGAGTTGCGGAGGGCCTCACTAAGTAGTTGAGGCTGGCTTGAACCTGGATCCTCTGGTCTCAGCCTCCCAAGTACTTATAATAAGTACTTATAATATAAGTACTTATATATGTACTTATAATAAGCGTGCTCCACCATGCCCAGTTTCCAATTTCTTTAGTCTGCAGAGTGTTGGGTGGGCGGGGGAGGGGTCAGCCAGGAGCTCTGGCTCTGTCCTAGGAGGAAGGCGTGGACCCTTTCCATCTGCACTTTCTCCTCTTTTCTTCCCCATAGTCTCCTCATCCTCTGTACCCTTCCCCTAGAACCTCCCATCTTCCTCCTTAGCCTCTGCTTATTTTTATCAAACATTCAGTTATCAGTTCTACCTTGGGTGAGGTGGGGCAGGGGATGGTGGCCTTGGATTTGGCAGGTGGAGTATTTCCAAGGGGAGTAGATGTCCACTTGATTCTTGCCTTACGTGTTTGCTGTGTGTCTGTGCATGAAATGAATCTATCAATTCGGCCAGGCGCGATGGTGCACGCCTGTAATTCCAGTACTTGGGAGGCTGAGACAGGAGGATTGTAGGTTAAAGGCCAGCCACAGCAATTTAGCAAGGCCCTCAGTAACTTAGCGAAAGCCTATTTCAAAATAAAAGAATAAAATAGGCCTGGGGGTATAGCTCAGAGGTAAAATGCCCCGGGTTCAATCCCCAGTAACACACACACACACACACACACACCTGTTGTTTTGTTGCCTGAGTCCTATTCCCATATAACCCAGCCTTGATACACACAGTGTTCTGGGTGGAGGTGGGGAGTAGGGTGAAGCCCATCACTCTGGCTTCTGATACTGGGGATCAAACCCAAGGGCATTCTACCTCTGAGCTACACCCCAGCCCTATTTTATTTTTCATTTTGAAATAGGGTCTCACCAAGTTATGGAGGGCCTCACTAAGTAGCTGAGGCTGGCCATGAACCTGCCATCCTCCTGTCCTAGCCTCCCAAGTACTGAGATTACAGGTGTGCACCACCACGCCCGGCTGCAGGATCTTTCTTCTCTAATTACATCACTGTCTGCATGTATTTCTGTATCCATAGCTAGAGGAATTAGCAATGACTCTCCAAGGTCACCAGTGTGTGACCTTGAATAGCTTGAATAGTGGGAGGGGGTCTAGGGCATGGGTGGCCATGAATATCACTTGCCTCATTCAAACTTTATCACTACTATTTCCAAAGTATCTCCTTGAGCAATTTGCTTTGAATCTCCCTTTTCTGTTTCCTCCCCATCCTCCAGGGAATGAGAAAATAACAAAGGGAATGGCCCAAGAAGGAAAATGACAACGAATTCTGCTAAGGATTTTAGCCCACACCATCATGTTTACAGACAGTCCCAAATTCAACGTGGGACCAGGGCCTAGGGGACCTGGTGTCTGTCCCTGTAGCACTGTTAGCTGGGGGACCTGGGATGAGTCTAAATCTCAAGGATTTTCCTTTTTTCATCAGTCAAACTGGGCTAAAGATCTCAGTCTACCCCACTTGTCTATTGTCAGGGTCAAATGAAATAGAAGGACGTGTATGCAAACATCAAAATAGAGCCACATTTGTCCCTGACTGAAATCACGTGTCTACCTACCTCCAGGAGCTGCTGCCCCTTGGGCAGAGCGATTTTGCTGCAGGATCTCTCAGGCTTCTTTGGGGAGAAGACAGGGCTATCAGGGCTCCCTGGCTCCTCAGAGTGAGCTGCCACTGCCATCTAGTGACAGGCCCGGAGACGCCCATGTCCTCCCCTCTGGCTGATGGGGAACAGATTGTTTCTTGGTAGGCCTGTTTCTGACCAACCCTTCTGGGGCCTTATTTCCACATTCTCCACATTTCTGATATCGGTAGTAACTGCTGCTCCTTTTCTTAAATATTTTAAAAACCAATGAGCTGGGTGTGATGGTGCACACCTGTAATCCCAGTATTTGGGAGGCTGAGACAGGAGGATCCCAGGTTTGTGACCAGCCTCAGCAACTTGGTGAAGCCCTCCTCAACTTAGTGAGACCGTGTTTCAAAATAAAAAAAAGTAAAATAGGGCTGTGGGTGTAGGTCAGCAGTAGAACGCCCCTGGGTTCTATCCCCAGTCACACACACACACACACACACACACACACACACACACACAGAGTCAATGAATATGTGCCAGATGTCTATTATGGGTTAGGCAGTGTGCAGGTGAAATGTCACCTCCCCTTGCTTTTCTCCCTCATTGTTGAAGGCCTTCTTGCTCATCAGCTCTAAGGTCATCTTTGTCCAGCTTGGGAGGGGCACAAACTGCCCACTCAAGTGGAGATTGTTTGCAGGCAAGCAAGCTTCCAAGGACCGAATGGGACCGATAAGCTGAGACCCTGAAGGATAAGAAGGGACCCTGACCATTTCCTCTTTCTCCATATTGTTTATCCTTTTTTTCCTGACCCAGCTGTGATTGTCTTACTATCTTTCCCTGAATCATCCTGACTATTTTATTGTTTATCCTCTATTCACCCTATGATTGATTTACTGGATCCTGTGATTAATCATCTCTACAAAGTTTTGGTTCAAAATTACCAATAAAAAGAAGGCGCTGGTTGGATGAGATTGAGGAGATTTCTCTCTCCCCCAGCTGCCCTGCTTCTCCAATTATTCTGACTCCATGCCATCCATGCAAGAGCACTTCTAACAACATCAGCTGCATCCGTGGTAGCAGCAACCCACTACACCTCATCTCTTTCAGAAAGGGGATCTCAGACCCCCTCAGGAAGTCTGCCTTCTGGAACTTCCCAGGGATGAATACTGAACCCCCTCCCCAACTGTGCAAAGGACTCTGTGGGACCACAGAGACTTCCTGAGAGTCTTCTCGGTCCTCCAGGGTGCCCAGTACAGAGCAGGCATGGATAGGCATTCTGGAAAGTTCTATGGAGTGAAGACTTGACCTTTATGAGTGCTTTCCCTGGGTAGACCCCTGAGTCATTACCCCTGAGTCATTGTGAAGAGATCGAGTTGGACACAAGAGACAGACTTGGGGTTGAATTGGGGGTGCTCTATTACAGGAGCCGTGATCCTAGGCAAGTTTCTTGTCATTGCTCAGCCTCAGTTTTTCAGGTATAAAATGGGCATCAAGCAACAATACTGCTTTCAACAAGGGAACCATAAGAATTAAGTGAGGTAATATAGGTGAAGTGCTTGGAAAATGATAAGCACTCAGGAAGAGGATCCTATGATGTAGAGGTGACAGGTACTCTCCCCTCCTGAGCACTCCAATACTTAGGATGCCCAAGGTGTGCCCCAGTTAGGAGACTTAGGGGTGGAAGGCCAGCGAAACACAAAACCTTTCCTTAATAATGGGCCTGGGAAGGTGCCGACCAGGACTCCTGAGCAACGGGATGCCTGGGGCCTGGAGCCAGCCTCCTGGGGACCCTCTCACTTCAGGCGGCCCTGGGGAAAGTAGTGACAGTGGAATCCTTTTTCTAGTCCTCCTGTCCCTTGACACCTCCTCCCACCCTCCTCCCCTTCCCCTTCCCTCTGCCAGCATGCAGGAGGGGCAGGTTTTGAGGCAGCAACAGCGGCAGTGGCAGCGGCAGCAGCATTCCCGCCTATATGTTCCCCTCGGCCATTGTTCCGGTGCTGGATCATTTAAATAACAGAACTGACAATAAGTAGAAATCAGTAGAAATAATACTGCCCAGGAAGGAAACAATGGCTTGATGGAGACACTAGATCTCTTGTCTGAGCATCCTCAGTGCTGTGGTCCAAGTTTGACCTTCAGAGATGGATCAAGAGAGCCCTGTGCGGGGAGGGACTGCGGGCTCTGTGCCGCCTGGCAAGGTCTGTGGGCTGAGAACAATGGCCTGGCTCAGCTCTGTACAGTGCATAGAAACCAGGCACAATAGGCACGCCTAATCCAAGGCTAGTTCCTGCACTTTCGTTCCACATTGGGGACAAGTCCACAGCATGGGGACAGGGAGCAGACTGGAATTGCCACTCCTCCTTATGGATTGTTTTGATCTCAGCTTTTAGCATTTCCACCGCCCCCAACAGGTGGGAGGAAGCAGAAAGAATGCGCTGAACAGGTTTTTCAAACCCTTGGGAAAGCAGTCAGCCTACAGGATTGCAAACAAAGAGTTATATTCTTGCAGGGTGGCAAGGCCAGAGTATTCGGTAGCACTAGAAAAGTATTGCTCTAGCTTGGGGCCTGAAGGACCCTAAATCAAGCTATTGAAATCACCCCCTTGGTGGGTGCCAGGCTTGCAAGAAAGAGTGTGAGAGAGAGAGGGAGAAAAGAGGGGCTTCTGTGTTTTGCTGGACTAGGGCGTGAGAAAGCAGATTCCAGCATGAAGGAAAGGATAGAACTAGGCAGACCCCGTTCCTGTCACAGGCTGGGGAAGCTCTGGGAGAGCCTGGCTTCATGATGCGACCAGGCCAGTTACTGGAGGTATTTTTCCGTTAGGTCAGGTTGATCTTATCAGCACCTGTAACTCAACTGAGAACAAAAAGATTGAGAGACCAGGAGGAGCTCAGTATCTGGAGAGGGTGGTAGTAAGCAATGGCTTCTGTGCCCAGCAAATCGTCACATCCTGAAGTTCCCAGGAGAGGTAAAAGGGCACGGCATGCCTGTCATTCCAGTACTTGGGAGGCTGAGATGGGAGGATTGCAGGTTTGAGACCAGCCTTGGTAACTTAGGTAGATCCTGTTTCCAAAATAAATAAATAAATAAATAAATAAATAAATAAATAAATAAATAAAATAAAGTTGGGCTGAGGGTATGGCTCAGAGGTAGAATGCCCCTGGGTTTGTCCCCAGCCCCCCCCCCCCCCACACACACGAGGTAAGAGAGCAGGACATGGGTTCATAGGACAGGAATGAAGAGTCTCAGAGGAGGCAGGGTTCTGAGATTTCCATGTCACAAGCCTTGGCCCAGGCTGTTTCCTTTGCTTGCAGTGTTCTCCCCTTGTCTGCTCAGAGGATAACAGCTCACATCTTACTCTAGGAAACGCTCCATAGCAAAACACTTCACTTTCCCCACAGCATTGGCCGATACCTTATTTGTACTTTCATTAAATTCAAAATTTCAACTATTAATTTACTTCCCTAAATTTTGAGCCTGTAGAGTGGATACTGTGTCTCTAACGTATAGCAACTGGTAATTTATTACTTTGCTACACAAAAGTACATTAAGATTCAGGAAGGCAGGTTGGCAGGTAGCCTGAGGTTTGCCGGAAGAATTCAGGGTGAGAACCATCCAGGTGAGACTCCAATCCTGGGGTAGAGGTGGAAACAAGGCAAGGAAGTACCCTTGTACCAGTGAAATTGGGCTCTGGGCAGAGCTCTAACACAGGGATTGCAGCTCAGGAATCAGCTGCAGACAGGGTTCAGGGTGGAGAACCCTGAGACCTGGCTGCAGGAAGAAGGCGGAGACTCAGCACAGAGCTGAGCACTAGGCCTGGGAAAGGCTGTATGCTGACTGAGACTCGCAAACATTCAACTAACAGGGCTTCTAGGCTCCTTAATGGGAGACTGTCCTAGAGCCGCAGCTTGGGACCCTGCTGAGTCTGCGGCAGGGACATGGAGTTGTTGTGGTCTCAGATATGATAGGAAGGCTGAGGGGTGACAGGAACCAAGTCAGTAAACCAGAACCCCGACCACTGCTTTGTCCTTGAGATATCCAGCCTTCTACCCCACAGCAGGGCAGCACCAGCCTGTGATGGAGCCCCAAGAGAATCTGTCTCTGCCACCATTAGAGATTAGACATTTCGTGCACAAATTTGGAAAGAAAACGGTAGTATAGATAGACACAGAGGCACCATCCACACAGGCACTACCCACCTCATGTGTTCTATAGAGTCTACTTCTAGTTTTAATTTTAATTTTTTTTGGTACTGGGGATTAAAACCAGGGGCATTCTACCTCTGAGCTATATCCCCTTCCCTTTTTACTTATTTTAAATTTTGAAACAGGGTCTTGCTGAGGGCCTCACTAAATTGCTGAGGCGGGCTTCGAACCTGCAATCCTCTTGTCTCAGCCTCCCAAGTGCTAGGATTATAGGCGTGCTCCACCCAGCCTGGCTCTCCTTCTAGTTTTGAAACTCAAGCATTTCTCTTCCTATGGAGGGCACTGTACAGTCCTCCAGGGCAGGACTCCTGGGCTCTCCCCGGGATCCCACAGGGTGGGTTAGCACTCAGGTATGCAAAACACGCCTGTGGGTGGTGCTTAGTCAACAGGAAAACAACCAGAAAGTTAGTAAAAAGCCAATCAATCAAGTCTGAGCATAAAGGTGAATGGGGTCCTACCGGTGCCCCTTTGTGAATTCTTATCTCACAGAAGAACTTTTATTTTTTTATTTATTTTTTTGGTGGTACTAGGGATTGAACCCAGGGGCATTCTACCTGCGAGCTACACCCCCAGCCCTATTTTTTAGTCTTTATTTTGAAACAGGGTCTCACTAAGTTGCGGAGGGCCTCACTAAAGTGAGGGCCTCGAACCCAGATCCTCTGGTCTCAGCCTCCCAAGTACTGGGATTACAAGTGTGCGCCACCACCTCTGCATAGAGCTCACCCCTGGCTCAGTCATGCAGCGAGCCCAAGTCAAGTCAGTTCAATTTTGTTGACAAATTATATTTAAAAATTGCTCTCAGATTTCCAGGGATCTTTGGATTTTGAAATTGTGGACAATGGTTTGTGGAATTTTAAGTGGTTGGGTCTAGGCATATTTGGATTAGAATGTAATGTGTGTGTGTGTGTGTGTGTGTGTGTGTGTGTGTGTGTGAGAGAGAGAGAGAGAGAGAGAGATACTGGGGATTGAACCACCCCGGGGGCATTTTATCTCTGAGCTATACCTCCAGCCCTATTGTATTTTTTATTTACTTATTTATTTTTGGTACTGGGGATTGAACTCAGGGCCATTCTACCTCCAAGCTACATTCTAAGCCCTATTATATTTTTATTTTTTAAACAGGGTCAGTTGGGCGTCCATGGTGCACTCTTGTAATCCCAGTCCTTGGGAGACTGAGACAGGAGGATCGCAGGTTCGCGGCAAGACTCAGCTACTTGTGAGGCCCTCTGCAACTTAGTGAGACCCTGTTTAAAAATAAAGAATAAAAAAATCGGGCTGGGAGTGGAGCTCAGAGATGAATACCCCTGGGTTCAATTCCCAATACCACAAAGATAAAAAGAAAAGAAAAGAAAAGAAAAGAAAAGAAAAGAAAAGAAAAGAAAAGAAACAGGGTCTTGCTAGGTTGATGAGTCTCACTACTTGTCGAGGCTGTCCTTGAATCTGCGATCCTCGATCCTTCTGTCTCAGCTTCCCAAGTACTGGGATTACAAGCATGCACCACCATGCCCGGATTATTTTTTATTTTGAAACAGGGTCTCATTAAGTTGCAGAGGGCCTCCCTAAGTTGTAGAGGCTGGCCTCAAACCTGTGATTCTCCTGCCTCAGCCTCCCAAAGAATGTGAATTCTTTGAGGGTAGGGATGAACACCACTCTCAGGGGTCCGACAGTCCCCTCAAGTTCATCAAGTCTCAAACTGCACCTAAGTGGCAAGTGAGAAATATGAAGCAGGGAGGGTGAAGCCAGGGTGTGGTGGGCCACAAAAGAAACCTGAGGTTCTCTTCCCCACCTCTTCCTCTCCTCAGTTCTCTTCTCAGTCATGAGACCTGAAAGTCTGAGCCACTTACCACTCCCCACCCTTCATATCCAATAGTCATATCCAAGTCTTGCTATTTCACCCTGTAAATACTTCTTGAATGTGCCCCCCTTCTTCTCCACCCCTTCACGGTTTGACTAGATGACAGTAGGAGCCTCTAAATTGGTTTATTTCCTCTAGTTTTATCCCTTTCTTGTCCCTATTCATTACTAGCCCTGCTAGGGCACTTGATCAGTAATGTGAACATGAGCAGATCACTCTTGCTTAAAATCTCCCCATGGCTTCCTACTGCTGCGGGATCCGATCCAAGCTGTAGGGCACAGCATAGACCTGGCTCGCCTCCCTGCATGCACCTTGCTGTCTCGTGCTTTGTGATCGTTATCATGCAGGTGCTCTCTTTCTGTTAGGACATCCATCCTGTATTTCTTCGCCTTTCAAACCCATCTCAAATCTCACTTCCTTAAAAATTTTTTGGAGTGGGTGAAGGAAGTCTTCTGATACTGTCTAATCTTATTTATGTGCCTCTATCATTAAATTTGTGATTTGCCTTGAAAATATTTTCTTTATGACTATCTCTCTAGCTAAACCATAGATTATTTAAGAGTGGGGATGAAGCCAGGCCTGGTCCCACAAGCCTATAATCCCACTACTTAGGAGGCTGAGATCCTTAGGAGGATCGCAGGTTCCAGGACAGCCTCAGCAAGTAGTGTGAGACTCTCATCAATCTAGTGAGACCATGTTTCAAAAAAAAAAAAAAAAAGGACTGGGGGTGTAGTTTGGAGGTAGACTGCCCTTGGGTTCAATCCCCAGTACAAAAAAAAAAAAAAAAGAGTGGGGACTATGTCATATTCATCTTTGCTGTTTTAGTTCTTAGAACAAGATTGGAGCTTAGCTGATGCTTAACACATGCTGAATGTGAGAAAGAACCCAACACATCTTGGCTCATCTGGGAAACTGGTGAGGTGGACCTGCCAGAAGTCTGCTTGCATGGAAGTTGAGCAGACCTTGGGAAAGAACCTCGATGTATGTCCAGTGATGGGGTTCAGATATGACCATCCAAGTTTTTTTTTTTTGGTGGTACTGGGGATTGAACCCAGGGGCATTCTACCTCCGAGCTACACCCCCAGCCCTATTTTTTGTATTCTTTATTTTGAAACAGGGTCTCACGAAGTTTCAGAGGGCCTCACTAAGTAGCTGAGGCTGACTGCAAACCTGGATCCTCCTGTCTCAACCTCCCAAGTACTGGGATTACAAGTGTGTACCACCACGCCTGGCTCATCACCCAAGTTTTGATAAACCAGAAGGATTGTTCTACAGAAACCAATGTGCAGGGCAGCCAAGGAATCTTCTGGGAGAAGTCCTTCTGACGCACGATGAAATTCATCCTGGAGAAGCTACTACTGGTTAAAGGGGAAGGGGAGAGCCCGGTGGCTGTTACTTGAAGCCATCTTTGGCTCAGTGCTAATATGTGTTCTCTAGGAGAAAAGATGAGCCTAACTGAAACAAAAGTTCGTTTAAGCAATCCCTAGAAAGCATTAGGGCATAAACACCATGGCTCTGAGATACTTCTGAATGTTCCACGAAAGGAAAAAGAACCCTTCCCAACCCATTTCACCCCATTCCCAAATTGGCCTTCCACAGCAGCCCTGGTGCTGAGAAGGTTCAGGACGTGGCTGGTGGTGTGTGATGGATCAGCAACTGTCACCAGGGAAGAAATACAGAGCTCGAGTAAAGTAGGTGACCCCAGCATGGCTGGCAGAGAATGGCAGAGTATGGCAGAGCACCAGTCCCAGTCAAGATGGCCAGCTCAGCAGAGCGGCAATGGCACCAGCACACTAGGCTTCTGAAAGGCAGATACGAGACACCCCGAGGAGTCACGTAAAAGCCTGGGGCAACTTTGGAGAAGGCTCCATGGTCAGTGTCACTTGGAGAGGTGCGGTGGAAGAGCTAGATATTTGAACTATTACTCCTACCTAGTAAGATTGCCAATCTATATTGATAGGCTGGAAGGCTGAAGAAGTTAGATCTAAAATCCAATTATTTAATGAATTTTTTGTCTTTATACCCTGGACATTGGTATCTCCAGCTGGCCTGATTGATGGTGGTGGTGGGCGTATACCCCTGTTATGGGTTGAATTGCATCCCTTCAATATTCATATGTTGCAGTCCTCACCCCAACGATGTCAGGAATCCAGAATGGGCCCTTTTTTAGTCATTGCAGATGTAATTAAAGTTTAGATGAGATGATACTTGAGTAGCATGAATCCCTAATTCAGTAAGGCTAGTGTCCTTATGAAAAGGGGACATTTGGACACAGACCTACACACAGGGAGAACACCAGGTGAAGATGAAGGCAGAGACACTGGCGATGCTTGTATAAGGCCAAGCATGCCAAAGATTGCCAGCGACCACCAGAATCTAGGAGAGAGACATGGGACAGATTCTCCCTCAGCCCTCAGGGGGACCAACTATGCCCACCCTTCATCTCAGACCTAACCTCCAGGACTAAGAGACAGTAGATTTTTATGGTTTCAGCCATCCAGTTTGTAGCACTATTATGGCAGCTCTAGATGACTAATACACCTTCGCAGAGCTGGCTAAGGCTGAACTCTGGGGGCGGGAACCTTGCTCATTGGGGCAGGGCTGCAGAAAGGAAGTCTGGGGGTCAGCCCACCTCCCCTGTCCACAGGCGCTGCGGAAGATCCCACGCCTGCTTCTGCTGCCCTCTCAAGATGTGAGTTTGCTGACTGTGTGGGATTCTGAATCCCCGTTCTTCCATTTTCAATCTAGAGTCAGGGCCCAGGGCTGCCACCTCCGGAGCCGTGCATGCAGCACATTCTATGTGTCGGAATTAGCCAAGAAGCGAGCTGGTGCAGTCTGTTTTCCAAAGTACAATTCCCACTGCTGGTCCATCTGACAGGTACTCTTGCAAGAAAGGAAAGATGTGTTTCATGCTTTTAGCCACCTGGAGATTTGACCAGAAAGAACTGTTTTAGTCACTACTCCACGGGACTGTGCCTGTAGGCATGCTAAACACACCCCTAACCAGGTTGGAGGTCCTTCACAATACAGATCTTTAGTGCAGAATGACTTATTTGAGCATGCCATTAGTTCCCAATCATCCTTCTCAGTTGGATCCCTGGTTGCAGAGGTGGGGAGGTGGGTTTGAGCTGTCAGCAGAAATTATGAATGCTCTGTGTGTGTGTGTGTGTGTGTGTGTGTGTGTGTGTGTGTGTGAGAGAGAGAGAGAGAGAGAGAGAGAGAGAGAGAGAGATGGGTGGAATGACTGACCATGTATCTTTGATGACTGTTCAAACAAAACAGCCAGTATTTTCAGATTGCCTTGAAAACTATAGTGTTTCAAAATCATTGCCAGGAGATTTTGAACTGTTATTCAGAAAAACAGGAAATGAGGGGATTGTAAATCCCAGGGAAGAAATCTGACATTTTGAGGCCAATGATTGACTCCCTTTGATGCACAAACAAGAACCATTGAGTGTCCTGTGTTTTGGTTTACAGGGACCCCTCACGATGAACTAACATACCCCCAGAGATCCCAGGGAATGACCTTGAGGACTGAGCCTGAGCTCACGTTTTAAGCGCTAGACCATCGCCCTCTGCTGGCCATTGTGGGCTCAGCAGCTAAATCCTATCTGTTCAACTAAGGAGGAGAACCAAACTCATCTAACCCAGTGTGTCCAGGTGGAACTTTTCCCTTCCATCCCTCAGCTGTATTTCTATGCTACCTTCCCCTTTCTCAGTTTCTTGTCTTTGGTGAGACAGAAAAAAGCAGTGGAGTTTTATTAGCATACTCACTGAAGTTATGGGGGGCACATCACCATCAGTTAGAGAAAGGCTTTTATTTCTGTCTAGATGCTTCCGCCTAAGGAATTGTTTCTCCTTAGTAATTCTAAGACTTAAAGTCTCTTCCTGTGATATTTTCAAGTAAGAACCTACCTCCATCTCCAGGGTGGAGTGAGAGGAGACGCTCAGGGTGGGGGTGGCTCAGCTCTCGGCTCAGGTGGACTAGAACAAGAGGAGGGGTGGGTGGAGAGAGAGAGGGAAGTGAGAGAAAGCAGGTCCCTGGGACCCCATTTAAGGGTGACCTATATGATCTGGGAGGCAATTCTTTGAGAAAAACCAAGAAATGTTTTGTTCCATCCTCCTGACCTGTGATCAATTGCTAGGAATATTGCAGTGGGGGGTGGGGTGGGGGGGACACTACCTTGATGGCCTTCCAGACATTGTGGGGCACCAGTGAGGCCCATGAAAGGCTCTCTTTTGGAACTGGATCCCATTTTAATGTATTTGGCTTGAACCAACTCCTTTGTTTATCAGTAGGGCTACTTGTTTTTTTTAATTTGAACTTCTTCCTTTCTTTTTTTATGCTCATTTATTGGTGCATTGTAATTATACATTTTGATATATGTCAGGGTATGTGTGAGGTTGCTCTCTCTGTAGATAGAACTGTTTGTATTTAGAATATTTGGATCTGAACTATTAGTTTTCCTAGAAGCCAGGCCTTCCCACTATAGTCTCCCTTACTCTCTCTTGAAAATTAAAAGTAACAGTGCAGGGCATGGTGGCGCATGCCTGTAATCCCAGTACTTGGGAGGCTGAGATAGGAGGATCACAGGTTTGTGATCAGCACGTGGTAATTTAGCAAGACCCTGTTTCAAAATCAAGCACAACACGGGCTGAGGGTATAGCTCAGTGATAGAATGCCCCTGGGCTCAATCCCCAGTACCCCCCCATACACATGTATTTGCACATGTGCACATGGATAGAGCAGAACAGCGGTTAAAAACATGGACTGTCTTTAGCGCCAGACTGGTTGGACCACAATCCCAGTTCTCTCTGTCCCTCAATAGCTCTGTGACCTAGGTAAGCTATGTAACTATACTGTGCCTTCGTTTCTTCACTTATAAAACTGGGATGTAAATGGCACTTACCACATAAGGTTGCTGTGAGGGTTAAAAATACTTACAATAGTTTCTGGAACACAGTAAGCACTCAATAGTTATCATCTATCATCATCGTCATCATCATCGCACCATGACCAATGTTTAAGATGTGAACAGGTGTCCTCACTGACCACCGTCAGTGGCTGCTCATGTTCTTGAGAGTGCTGTGCTGGAGTGGTACGGTTGACAGTATGTGTTCACCAACGCCCAGCTCACCTTTTCTAGGAACAGGGAAGGCTCCTGCCAGGAACATGGGAAGGGCTGCGTGAGTAGTCCTGGTCAATGAAATGTGAGTGGGTGTGGTTTATGTCACCACTACTGCGGAGACAGTTAAGAGCCCAAATAGGATTCTTCAGTCTCTTTTCCTTGGTCACAACAATCAACAAGGTCCTATGTTCCAGAAACTGCTGTTGTAAGGTGGTGGGGCATCTGTTGGTCTGGGTTCTTTTTTGTGTGTGTGGTGGTAGGGATTGAACCCAGGGGCATTCTACCTCTGAGCTACAACCCCAACCCCAGTCCTATTTTATTTTTTATTTGGAAACAAGGTCTCGATAAATTGCTGAGAGCCTTGCTAAGTTACTGAGGCTGGCTTTGAACCTGTGATCCTCTTGTCTCAGCTTCCCAAGTACTGGGATTACAGTCATACACCACCATGCCTGGCTGGCCTGAGTTCTTGAGTTACAGTGTGGAGCAGAGCCACATTGACTTTTATTCCATATGTAGCATGAACAAAAACAAACTTTTGTGGTGTAAAGTCACTGAGATTCAAGAGCTGTTACCATAGCAGAGTTGAGCCCGTGGGTTCTTAGTCTGGTCCCAGGGACTGACCTGGGAATGTTTAGAAATGCAGATTCTCAGGTTTAACTTCTGACACTGAGGGCTGACTCTGGGTGGGGCCAGAAATCCGGTTTTAACAACTCTTCCAGGTGATTCTGATAGGGCTGAAGTTTGAGAAATACCCCTCTAATTGATCCTGAATGAAACAGGTGGGAAGGAAGGCCCAAGGAGAGACCTCATCATCTCACCTTCCAGGTACACAGGGAACGTGTCCCACAGGCTGCCTCTGTTTGGAATGATCCATTCTACTGTACTCCTTTCCATTGGTAGGGACATTTAAGCATCAGCAATGAGGAATGTACGTACTGAGGCTCAGGGTATTCACCTAATGTCAACAAACCACCTGGAGGAAAGTTCAGTTGTTGCTTTAAAATGAAGGCTTTTTAGTTCTTCTCAGGTATGCCTGAAACCACCTGGTTTATTGCATTCTTGCTCACTCTTTGTTTTATAGCTGGCTATGGTTTGGATCTGCAATGTTGCCCAAGGTCTCCTGTGTTGAAGGCTCCAGTGCAGCAGAGTTCAGAGGTGGAGCTTTTGGGGAGTGATTGGACCATGAGGGCTCTGACCTCATTGGTGGATTAACCCACTGATAGCTGAATGGACTACGAGGGAGTGCTGGAAACTGCAGGCAGTTGGGCGTGGCTGGAGGAAGTAGGTCACTGGGGGCATGCCCTTGGGGACTATATCTTGTCCCTGGTCCCATGTATATTCTCTCTCTCTCTCTCTCTCTCCTTCCCAGCTGCCAAGAACTGAGCAGCTTTCCTCTGCAATGCCCTTCCACCATGATGTTCAGGCCCAAAGCAATGGAGCCTGCCAACCATGGAAGGAATCCTCTGAAACCAAGGAGTCAAAATAAATCTTTCCTCCTTTAAGCTCTTTTTCTCAGGTATTTGTCACAGTAATGAGAAGCTGACCAACACACAGCCCCTCTTTACCCCAGGGGAAAAGGATCCCTATTGCATGAAGAAGGAAAGTGAAGCTCCAAGGGGCCAGGCTATCTATCCACAGCATGGAGACATAGCCTTACACTGTTTCTAGCCTTAGTGCTGTGTCTCTCAGCACCTACTCAGCAAATGTTTGTAGAAAAACAAAGATACAAAGACACTTACTGACCTAACTCATTGCTCAATTGTCTGAGCTCAGCTGGACCTTAGTCTGGTGCCTGTGACTGTGCCTGGGTGACTCCTGGCCATCTGAGGGGGGTGGGACCCACAAAAGGTAGGTGCAGGAGGGACAAAGCAAAGGGCAATCTGATCCAGTCCTTTCCGTGCCAGGCGGAGCTGTCCCGTGGATGTGAGCGTCTGTGGCCAGCAGAGAGCAGTGTTGTTTCAGCAAACCCTTAACAACCGCTTTGTGGGGAGGATCGCTTGCTCACCAGAGCTTTGGGAATACTGATAGAATTGACCGAGGCCAGAGGGTCTGTCCACTTGAAAAACAAAAACAGAAAAAAAGATGGACGCCTATATACCTACCATCTATACTGGACATTTCCCCGTATAATGCATTCCATTTTGCTGTCTGAAAAAATTTTATACTAAAATGTTAGAAGAAGAAAGAGGCTGGAGCTCTAAGTGGTGCCTATCTTAGCCTGGCCCAGCCCGTGGCCATTGCAGGCAGGGGTGCCAAATGTCACTAAGCATCTTATTCTTGGTCTTCATCATATTCTTGCTGCTCGGAGATGGCCCTGGCCCGCCTCTTCTCACTGCTCTCTTTCCGTCCCTGCCTTTTCTTCCTCGTCCTCTCCTTACCCTCATGGTCTCTGTTACCCCATATCTAGGTGTAAGTCGGGGTGATTGGCTCATGGGTCAGTAGGGCCAGGCACCGGGCACCGGGGGTGTTGTATGAGAGACACAGCAGATCCTATCTCTTAAGAGTTCGTGGTCTTGGGAAGATAAATCCACAGGAGCAGGACTTAGAGGAGAAAGGAATGTTTCAATCCTGTTCTCGGGGCCACAGGGTAAGTGCAAGCCTGACTCTTGTATTTAAAGCTGGATAACAAACTCTGGTTCTCCAGGGCTTTTTTGTGAGCTTTCTAGAATGTACCTTTCCCTTGTCTCCAAACATCCCCCAGTTTTCCGGGAGGCAGTTTCAGTGTTCGGCCATGAGAGGGCAGCTCACTTCATCCAAGAGGTCTCAGTAACCCTCATGGTGTTACTTGAACACATTCCTCTACTCCCTTGGACCATTCCAAGGCCCTGTGACCCAAAGGTGACCTAGAATTGGGTCCAGCCTCCTAGGACCACTCCAGCAGGAGGCAGGGCTCAGCCAGGGTCTAACTCAGCCTGGCTCCCCATCCCCAGGCATTAGCTCAGCCTCCTGAGAAACAGGCCATTCCCCACCGCCATGCTGCCAGAAGGAGCCAAGATGCCGCCCCACTCGGTACTGGGTGTGGGGAGGTGAGAACACCATTAGCAGCCCTGGCTACACGGGCATTAGGAGATTAATGAGCCTTTCTGAATAACGAATGTAGCTTCAGCCAACTGTTGGCAATTAGTTAGAGCAAAGCCATGCTGTGCTCTGGATCTGTCAGCTGGGACCTCCAGAGGAGAATAGCAGGATGGGGGAGAACAGAAAGGAAAGAGTTGAAATTCCATCCCCCACCCTAAGCCAGCACTGTAGGTCCCTACTGACCCTGAGCTAAGCCTTCTCAGAACCCTATCAATCCGATGTCACCTTGAGAGACAAGTGACATACAGCAATGAGAGGCCTTAAGAGGTCATTTTGTCGACCATCCTGCCTGCACTCAGGACCACAGAGTAGTGCTTCTGGAAGCTTAATCTGCTTACAGGTCACCTTGGGGCTTTGCTCCCAGATGAATACTGATGCTGCTGGTCCTGGGACCATTTTGAGCTGGGGAGGGGGGGAGAAGAGAAGATGCTTTGGAGCCCATAGCACATTTATTTCATTAAGTTGAGATGTCAGTGTTTATAATTCACTCAGCATTTATTTCTTTATTCATTTACCGGTGTCTACTCTATGCTAGGCCGCCAGATTCATATGCAGTAATACAGAGAGGGGTGAAATTAGCCTGGAGTCACCAGGGAGATTCCCCTGGGATAAGAGGAGAAGGCAGGGAACCAGAGTGGGTGCAGGACTGGCTGGAAGAACCGGCAGCTTCTCCCTTCCAGAAAGCTCCTCTGAAACTGCGGTGACTGCAGGCCAGCCGCCAAGGCAGGCAGGGGGCAGAGAGAAGTAATGCTCACATCATCTTCTCTTTAAGAAAGAAACTGCATCTTAAAAGCAGTGGGAGCTAATTTGCTCTTCTATAATCAATCACCCAGTACAGAAAACAAAACCACACTCCAGCAGGCCTGGAACGGCTGAGGGAGGGAGGCGGGCAGGGAGGGGGACTGCGGAGAGGATGTTTCTCTCTTCACAGGTTTTAAATCAAATGAATCTTTAGGACACGTGGCATACCCCTGCATGCATATGGGGGCGTTTGTGGGTGTCGGGGTCATGTTTAAACGGTGCCAATCATCTCCCAGCGTCCAAGCATCCCAGCCCTGGTCTTGCCTCTTCTTTGATCCACACTTGGGCAGTGGAAAGCAATAAGTGCCATTCAGGCCTCTCTGTACTCCTCCCTCTAGGGAAGGAATGACATTTAAATGCCACCCTGGAGCTGGGCATGGTGACGCACTTCTGTAATCTCAGTACCTGGTAGGCTGAAACATGAAAACCACGTGTTCAAAGCCAGCCTCAGCAATTTAGCGAGGATCTCAGCAACTTAATGAGACCCTGTTTCAAAATAAAAAAATAAAATAGGGCTGGAGGTGTAGCTCAGAGGTAGAATGCCTCTGAGTCAATCCCTAGCACCACAAAAATGAATAAATGAATGAATGAATAAATGAATAAAAAAACACATACATACATACATACATACTACCCTGGAAGCAAGGTCGACCTCTGCCTTCCACGCTGTCACTGGGTAGCCTCGATTCCCCTCTCTGTAGCATGGGGAGATTTTTGCTCCTTTGCCTCTGCCTCACAGTGCTGGAGTGAGGAGAAGTGACAGCAATTACTAAAAATAAACTAAAAGATAAACTCCAGGGACCTGGTGCTCTGGTTCTTCCCATCTGGGTCTTGGGTTTGGGGTGAGAGCAGCCCAAGCCAGTCAGAAGAGGTAGCTGTGGGGAGCACCTCCCAGGGATGACACGTGGCACAGTGTGCTACGTCTAGGTGCTCCTTTCCCGCAGCTCAGAGGTGTGCCCCGGTGGGATCCCATCCTCCCTTGCTCTCCATCTTTCCTCCTCTTCTTCTTCATACTCTGTATCTAGTATGACCATCTTTTCCAAATTTATAATTGGGACACAGCCGGACAGTGGGCAGACTATTTGAAATATGGACAATTGTGGGCATCCTGGGAGGTCTGATCACTGTAAATGCCCCTTTCCATGTGCTTCCGCCTCTGCCCTTTGTCTGCTCTGGGCTGTAACTCCACGGCCATAAGACAGCCAATTGGGGTCAATGCGATGCCAAATATCCAGATGTTCAGATATGTCCAGATGGTAGATTTAATGTTTGCAGTTTTGTTTTTTCTGGGTGCCCTGTGGACACAATTCAGTAAAAACAAATAAATGAATAAATAAAGAAAACCTTCTCCAACCCAGGCAGTGACTTGTGTAGCATCTTATCTTCAGAACAAGTTGTAGAGAGACTGGGTTTTGTTTTTTCTTCCTGCTGGCATTATTTAGGTGGTATGCTGTGTAGACTTTGCATACACCAGCTCTGACCACACTCTCTGCTCACCCTCCTAGGAAGAGACTTTGCCATGGAAAGAACACGGTGGCTTGGTTTTCTGGAGCCACAGGGTCTGGGGAACAGTGCGTAGAGTCACTGGTCCAAAACCCCATCACACCATTTGCCCATCCACCCACCCACCCACCCACACACCTACTTCTCATCCACCATCTCTCATCCTTCCTTCTTCTCTCCTTTCTTCCCTCCCTCCCTCCTTCCTTTCCCTCTTGCCAAACTTATATGTCTCCTATATACCCTGCACTGTGCTAGACAAGTGTCCCCACCTTCCGGGACTCACAGTTTATTGGGTGAGATAGATGTGCATGTAGCTGTTAAATTGCAATTGTAGAACATGCTCAAGCACATTTCTTCCCAGACCCATGTCTAGACATTGTCACCGTCTTTTCCTGGCTTCAGGTTTCCTCCACCACCTCCCCGGCAGGGCAACATTTGCTCCTGAAGTTCAGGGAACAGTAGAGAAGGTTTGTTTCTCAGTGGTCGACAGATCTCCTTCCCAAATAAATATGGGTGGCTGGAAAGGGAATTCTATACTTGAAAGTTTGAAGGGTATTGTCCTTTTCTATCCCTCTAGAACTCTTAATCAATGTCTCTCTGGGAGAGGCATTTCTTCCCTAGGAATGTCTTCCCCTTGCATCTCCTCCCCAGGTGGGAACAGATGGCCAGGGAGGCGGTGCCACTTGTTTATTTTGGTTCTGGCTACAGTCTGGCCTGGTGGGAGAGTGTAACCAAGAGCAGAAGGCTCATGGCTTTTGGAGCTTAATTAAACATATTTGCAAAGTCCAGGCCTGGTTAGCTAGTGAGGCACGATGAGAAAGAAGCTGGTATTGCATTATAAGATTAATAAACCAATTAAGTAAAGACTGCAGTGGCCCAGTGGCCCCAGTGGGGCAGGAGGCAAGTTTGACAGCTGCTCTTTCCTGATGATTGCCACGAATTTCAGAAGAAGAGACAGCCCGGGCTTTCCTCGTTCCATGAGCCAATACCCCAGGCTGTTGTCCTGTCTAATCGCTCACACGGCTAGTCAAGTTGTTTTCCAAGCCCGTGGGTCGGATGTCATGTTTAACCAACTGGGAAGAAAAGAAAACGAAAGCAATTTCTCTCCCTTTAATCCAAACAAAACAAAAACAAAAACAAAATAAGCACTAGTGCGAGTCCTATTCCTCCTTGGGATGCACCATTCTGGAGAGGAGGGGAATAGACTAGGCAGGGGATTTTGGAAGCCCAGCAGGCAGGCAATCCACAGAGGAGCCTTCCTGGGGATCCCTACCTCCCCATGTGGCCGTCTTCTGGCCTGCATCCTGCCCCTTCTAGCAGTGTTAGCACACAGCTTTGCTTCTTCCCAAATCAAGTCACTGTTTGGATTTTTGCATGTGTCATATTAGGTGTAAATGGTTCACCTTCTCCATTGCCTGGGGTGTAATTAATACACCCTTACAGGCCCTAATGTGAAGTCCAGTGAAGACCCTGCAGCAAAACAGGCCCCCGTGCTCGGGAAGTGGCAGCGAGCCCGGGACTCACAAGCTGCTCTGGTCTCAAGTCCACTGCTGGGCCAGGGCTCAGTGGCTCCGGCTGGAGACCAAAAGTGAGACTGGAAAGATGGGCCCCTGCATAATAGAGCGTGCCAGGAACCCACACCTCCAGTGATGTCCCAAAGTGTGCATTTGGATTTCTTTTTGTTGTTGTTGTTACTGGGGATTGAACGCAGGAGCATTCTACCTCTGAGCTATACCCCCCAGCCCTATTTTATTTTTAATTTTGAAACAGGGTCTCGCTAAATTGCTCAGGGTCTCATTAGGTTGCTGAGGCTGGCCTTGAACCTGTGATCCTCCTATCTTAGCCTCCCAAGTACTGGGATTACAGGCATGCACCATCACACCCACCCGATTCATTAGGGCTTCTTACCCTGGCCCAGCTGTGCCAGCCTGCGAGCTCAGGGCCCTGGTGTTGCATCTGCCGCCTTGGCATGGTTTCAACAGCTGTCAGATTGCACCGACCTGGAGCTTGGAGAAGGTTGAGGGGCCTGCCAAGTTTCAGAAAAGATTCTTGGAATATTAGTTTCTTCATTTGCAGGAAAGAAGGAAAGAAAAAGGGGGGGAGGGAGATAGTAATAGAATAAAATCAATTCTTCCCACTTTATAAAATTGGTAGAAATGCAAGGGGAATAATGTATGTGGAGAGTTCTAGAAAAACACAAATACTTGTAATTGTCAGTCAAGTGCCTTCATTCCTTTCTGGGATGAAATGGGGAACTGATGAATCAAACTGACCTGGGTTCCACCATTTACAGTCTTGACAATTTGTTGAAACTGTCAGAGTTTCATTTTATTATTATTTTTAATATTATTTCTTTTCAGAGCTTCATTTTATATGGAAATGACAACACTTGAGGTCAAAAGTGTCCCAATCAGGCTTTGTCACCTCTTAGCTGTTTAACTTTAAAAAATTTATTTGAGCCTCATTTTTTTCTCATCTGCAAAATGAGAGTGATAATAATGCCTATCTCACAGGATTATTGTAAACTTGATTAAGATCACTCATGTCAAGTTTTCAGCCCAGTGCCTGGTACATGGTAAATGCTCAGTATCATAATAACAATCACGATTATTCTTATTAACACATGAGATTGAACATATAAAACATCCTGTACAACATGTATATAAAATATCCTGCCCATGACAGATGATTAACAAATAAAGGTCTATGACTTTTTCTTCCTAAATCAATGAACCAGTCCATATAGTAGAAACTTGCCTGTTATGGTTAGATATAGCGTGTCCCCTGAAGAGCTCATGTATTTATGTTCAGAGTTGATGCAATTAAGTCATGAGTGTTCTAATCTTATCAGTGGATAAATCCATAGTAATGGATTTACTGGGTGGTAACCTAGGCAGGTGTGGTGTGGCTGGAGAAGGTGAGTGCTTGGGGGTATGGCCTTAGGGACTGTGCTTTTGTCTTTGAATCCCCCTTGCTAGCTTGCTCTCTTGCTTTGGGCCTCCATGATGTGAGGAGCAGAGCCCTTATTCTCTCCCTCTCTCTGCTTCCTGTCACCATGCCCTGAGCTCTACAGGCCCAGCCTGACATGGACTGAACCCTGAAGTCTCCAAGAAACTGTGAGAAAAT
Source organism: Glis glis (assembly GCA_004027185.1). Classification (NCBI taxonomy): domain Eukaryota; kingdom Metazoa; phylum Chordata; class Mammalia; order Rodentia; family Gliridae; genus Glis; species Glis glis. The sequence goes on along the minus strand of PVJS01016556.1, from coordinate 11,397 downwards.
AAATCTTCCTTCCTCTAAGTTGTGTGGTTAGTTGTTTTGGATTACAGCACTGAGAATGTTGACCAAGACATTGCAAAACTGGGTTTCCCTTGAAAGGCTGCTAAACCTGGAGTGGATAGAGCCTGACAAGGTCATACTACTTTAGAAAGTCTGGTCCACAGGGTCACTGCTTTTCTCCAGGAGAAAGAAATGCCTGTAAGAAACAAGGTGGGAGAAAATCAGGACTCTGCAGGAAGCACAGGGTGGGCCTCATGCCCAAGCTTGCAGGCAGTAGCCCTCAGTTCTCTCTGAGAGCACCCCCAAATCCATGCAGCTCTTCCAACACCTTCCACTTAATATCTGCGATTCCATTCATTAGTTGAAATCATTCCAAAGGATCTAATTTCAAGGTATTATACATATTGACTCTTTAAAATAAAACCATTATCCCTTATTAAATGTATTCAGTGGAGTCTAACTACCATAGTGATTTGATATTCATCACCATCCACTTAAAAACTATGCAAACAAAGTGTTTCTTTTGCATTAGGAAATTTTATTTCATTCTCTAACCTGCTTAAATTCATCTTACTATTCTATCTCCCACTGAATTTTATTCTAATGTAGAATATTTTGTGCTTGGTTGTCTTTTACTGATTAAAGAACATGCATCTCTGAAATGACAATATGTACATAATTAGAAATTTACAAATTTTTAAATTTTAATTGAGCATAAATTTTACCATCTTTTTGTGTGTGTGTGTGTGTGGGGTACTGGAAGTTGAACCCAGAGGCATTCTACCTCTGAGCTTCACTTCCCAGCCCTATTTTATTTTTAATTTTTTGAAACAGGGTCTCACTAAGTTGCAAAGGGCCTCATAAAGTTGCTGAGGCTGGCTGCGAGCCTGGCATCCTCCTGTTTCAGCCTCCCAAGTACTGGGATTACAGGTGTGCACCACTGCGCCAGACAAATTTTCCCATCTTAACTATTTTTTTGTGTGTGGGGATTGAACCCATGGGCATTCCACCTCCAAACTACACCCCCAACTCTTTTATTTTTTCTTTGAAACGGGGTCTTGCTAGGTTGCTGAGAATCTCGATACTTTGCTAAAGCTTTCCTTGAACCTGCAATCTCCTGTCTCAGCTTCCCAAGTACTGGGATTACAGTCGTGTGCCACCATGCCTGGCCTCATCTTAACTATTTTACTTTATTATTTTATTTTATTTGCAGTACCGGGGATTGAATCCAGGGGCATTCTACCTCTGAGCTACACCCCAGCCCTATTTTTTATTCTTTATTTTGAAACAGGGTCTCACTAAGTTGCGGGTGGCCTCACTAAGTAGCTGAGGCTGGCTTTGAACTTGCAATCCTCCTGTCTCAGCCTCCCAAGTACTGGGACTACAAGCATGCACCACCATGCCTGGCCATCTTAACTATTTTAAAGTGTACAGTTCAGTAATGTTAAGTACATTTGCATTGTTTTACATAATCAAAAATTTTAGTAATATATTTCCTTAAGGTTCTAAATATTAAAATTACTTCTTGAAGTCTGGCATGGTGGCACATGCCTGTAATTCCAGTAATTGGGAGGCTGAGACAGGTGGATGGCAGGTTTGAGGCTAGCCTCAGCAATTTAGAAAGGGTCTCAGCAACTTAGGGAGACCTGCTTAATAAAAAATGGGGATGGGGTGGGGATATAGCTCAGAGGTAGAAAAGCCCTGGGTTCAATTCCTAGTACCATGAAAAAAATTACTTCTTAAATGCGTAATTACTATAATTGTAATCAGTGTACACATGACCACAATAGCATAAATATAACGTAACTTTTGTCAATGCTAAGTTGAACAAATAGCAAAAATTTATTGGGACCTTATCTCTTAATGAGATTAGTGTGATTCCCCAATTAGATAATAAATATTACTTATTGTTAGAATAAGAAAGGGTACAGCATCAATTCTGTTCTTTATCGAAAATTTATTTCATTTTTATAGATGTGCACACTGATAAATCTTCTTACATGAATAAGTTGATGAGAACAGAGAGTATTTTATTATGGTAACTGTATCAATCATTTGAACTCTGAGTTCAAATGCCCCAAATCACACAATGACTCATCATCAAAAATTATTTTCTCCTTCAGTTTTGTTGAAACAGAAAAACTTCCTAAGGGATTTGTTACTCATAATTAGAACCATTCACTTTCTCAATTTCTGAGAATATCCAAAAAGGCTTTTCTACAATTTATTCAATGATTATTAATTACATCTGTTTTTCCACTTAGAGGCAACTTGTCTCATTCAATTTATTAAGAAAGAGTTGGAAAATTAAATTATTGTAAATTTCAATACACTTTTCCCAATGCAATTTTGAAATATGAAATGCATTTATTTTATTACATGCTTTAAGTATCTTTTTGTCAAAACCTTCTAGCTCAGATTTAGCTCTTTCAACTTATGGCAAATGCCTTGTGCATAATCTTTTTAGCAAAGCTAGTCTTCCTTGTCAAACCCGTCTGCAAATCAGACTTATTTTCTGTAAGAAGAGTCCAACTCAAAATTTTAATTCAAATCAGCATTACAATGTATGTTTTGAGGAATATTATAAAAACAGCTGAAGAAGGATTACTTCTAATCTTGTAAAAAAAGATTACTGAAAGTAGTCGAGACTAAAATCATAAAAGATATGGTGGAATTAATCTATTTTATAGCAAAGTATAAAACCAAGAATACATCTAGATGTATTTCTCACTACTTAGTCTGTCGCAAATAAATGTTATGTGTGGCCAAAATTGTGAGTTTTTTATGAAAGAAAGACTAGATAAAAGGTGTGTCTTTTTAATGTAAACATACATGTGTGTGTATTGAATTTTGGCTTTTGGGAATAATTAAATAAAAATTCTGAGTGAAAACATTGACATAACTGCTTTAGTTTGATTAGACATTGAGATAAATTCTCCGATTAATTTATTGAAAAAGAAAGGTACATATTGCTAGAAATGAATTCGTCCAAAAGCTAGAATTTAATTTATTTTTTGATTAATATGAGGTGTAGGAGGGACAAGTTTTAAACATTTTATAAGATCAAATAGTCTCAGAATTGATTGTAATTGGAATACATATCTCATTGTATTCCTTGATAAAATAGATTTTAACTATCTATTGAATAATACACGCTGCATTCAAAAGAAATCATATAAATTTTTTATCTCCAGGTTTTATTCCATACAACTATAAACCTTAGTAGACCCTGAAAGTCTCTCGTGCTTAAAAGAATCAAGATTCTAAAACAAACCTATGCTGATTTCAGTGTTCAAAGATTGATCCTTCCTCCTATCCTTCCTTTCTTTCTCCCTCCCTCCATCCCTCCCTCCTTTCCTTCCTCTCTTCCCTCCTTCCCTTCCCTTTCTTCTTTCTCCTCCTTCCTCTCATCCCAGGATTAGTATTGAGAGTAGTTGAAAAGAATTGCTTATGTTTAATATGTGGGAGCAAGAAGCCATTTTTACCCTTTATTATTCTTAGCAACATTAACTTTTCTTTGCTCTTCTCAGACTATGGAAAGCGATGCATTCTTAAACAAGATGAGGAATTCGGAGAAGCTGTCCTTACCCTCAAATTGCCCATAAGCCCACTGCCCCATACTCTATAATATATCTGACTAAATACTACCTCAACAAGGGCCAATGACGAAGGCTGTGACATTCTCTTAACTACAGCATGTACACAGCAGTGAAGGGCTGGAAGGCCCACGGTGGGCTTATTGGGTCTTAATTCATCGGTAAGGAGATCCACTCTGTAATCATCATCATAATTGTCCTTTTTGTTTGGTACCCCAAGGGATCTCCCAATCTGGAGATCACACGTAGTAAGGTTAGGAATGGGAGAGAGAAACAGCTTTTGTAAAGTGGGAGGACAATTAAAAAGGGTACAGGAGAGAAAAGGAAATCAATAGGACATTAATTAATACCAAATGTGGAATACGAGGACATGCAATGGATCACGTTAGTTCTATCTGTGTGTGCCTTGGCAAGTCCTCATGTGTGGAATGTCTTTCTGCATTATCTATACACACACACACACACACACACACGCATGCACACACCACATCCACTACAAGTTCACACTCAGCAAACATCACATCCTTGCAGACCTTCACACTCCCAAGCACAAGCACCCGTCCACTCACACACCTATACATTCACAGGCTCACATACCCACACCCCCGATCACATACCCAGGCTCTCTCTTGCACCTTTACACTCACACATAGGGGCACACACGTGCATACACATTCCAGCACACTCATCTGCTCACATCCACACTCACGCACTTATGCTGGCACACATTGCAGAGGTTGGCGGGAACCTCAGGGAGGTCTTCTATTTGCTGCAGGTCACACAACTGTGTCCTGATTTTAAACCATTACTCCAGGGGGTCATCCATAGCTCCCCTTGCCCCGGCCAAAGTCTTGCTTTCCTGCTAGGAGTCCATGTTGTCTGCTTTTGTTGTTGAGCTGTTCAGCCTCTTCCTTTTCTAGAATGAGAGGCTCCAGGACCTGGCAGACCCACAGGAGTCCCCGAGCTGCCTGCTGCTGTGTTAGCAAGATCACTCAGTACCCCTGCCCCAGGAACTCACAGTACATCTCTCTGAGGCAGTGCAGCTCAGAGGCCTAACGGCATAAGAGCCCAGGAATGTGCTTAATTGATGATTGGAGCCAGCATTGGTCCCTGGCTGGCAGCAAACAGGAATCACTATTAGTGTGCCCACACACACCCGTGCCCCCACGGTCCTGCCTGTCTAGCTCGAGGCTGTGTGGTTGCTTGAACAGTCACTTAGGGATATGGCTCTGAGCCCGCCCCAGTTGTGGTGTGCAACCTCTCCAGGCCTCACACCAACCTCTGCAGTGCATGTGTGTGTAATTATGTGTGCATGTATGAGTGTGTGAGGCTGCGAGTGTTTGGCATGTGTACATGATGGGAGCATGTGAGTGTACATGTGACTGGATGTGAGTATAAGTGTGAAGATGAGTGTGTGTGTGTGTGTGTGTGTGTGTGTGTGTGTAAATGGATAATGGAGAAAGGGGGTGGGTAAAGCAGAAGGGAAATCTTAAAGGAATTTAAGAATCATCTTAGCATCTCCCAGTGATGGATAAGGACAGACGAGACCATTTTCTTCTTTCAACAGATACGCAGTTGGTATATAGCACGTGTGTTTACTGCTGGGCTTAGTGTTGGAGTTTAATGGTAAACATGGCAAGTCTAGTCCTTGCCTTCATGGAGCTGACAGTCTGGATTTCAGACAAGAACATAGGTTCCTGCAGATCAGCATGGGAGTTACAAGAGAGGCTGGCAGGGGTGCTAGGGTCTGAGTGTTTGTATCCCCCCATTCACATGTTGAGGCCCTAATCCTCCAGGGGTTGATGTTAGGAGCTGGGGCCTTTGAGAGGTGACTAGGAAGAGCTATTATGAATGCAGTTAGTGCCCTTATGAAAGAGGCCAGATGGAGACCCTCGCCCTTCCACCATGTGAGGATACAATGAGAAGTTGGTGGTTTGCAGCCAGAAGAAGGTCCTCAGGGCCTGGTCATGCTGGTGCCTGATCTTGGACTGCCAGCCTCCAGAACCGTGCGGAAGAGGTTTCTATTGTTTAGAAGCCTGCACTCTGCAGAAATTTATTACAGCAGCCTGCAAGGACTAAGACAGAAGCTATGGGAGTCCAGGGGAGAGGCACCTAGACTGACAGGATGAGAGGCGCAGCCCTTGCCACCAAGGCCTGAATGATGGGAGCAGTGCTGGAGGCAGCGGAGGCAGAATCTTCTAGGCCTGCGCTATCCAATATGGAAGCCACTAGCTAGGTGTGGCCGCTGAGCACTTGTACACGTGGAAAGTCCACACTGATACGTGCTGTATGTGGACAATACACATCAGGTTTTGAAGACAGTATAAAAACTATCTCATTAATACTTTTTCCATGGATTACATGTTGAGCCTTTTGGGCAGATTGAGTTATAGAATGTATTATTAATGATAATAAGTCTCTTTCACTTTTTCCATGGTGGGGTCTAGAGAGCTCCAGATTATATATGTGGCTCACATTCTATTTCTATTGGCCAGTGCTGCTCTGGGGGATGAGACTTGTCCGTTCAGAGCTCAGAGGCAAGAGTTTGACAGGTTTGAGGAACTGGAAGTGATAGTTAATTGCTGAGCTTGGGGTCTGAGGGGAGTTGGTGAGAGCGGAGGCTGGAGAGGTCATGGGGCTGCATCCTGCAAGGTCTCAAAGAGCCCTTTCGCAGACTCTGTATCCTGAAGGCCCCGGGAAGGATTTTACGCACGGATGTGACCTGACTGGATTGATATGCTTTAGAAATTCTACTCTGGCTTCTTTGTGGAAAATAGAATGAGAAGTGAGGGCAAAACTAAAGTAGGAAGACTAGGCATAAAGCTCTAGCGGTGTCCAGGTGAGAGAAGACAGTGGCTTAGGCCTGGCTGTTCTCAGTGTGGATGGAGAGACACGAATCATGAGGTTGAGCACATTTATTACAGATTCCCAGGAGTTATTTCAGCAAGGAACCTTAAAAGAACCAAACCCTCCAGCATTTGCATCCGATACACATAGAATCCTCAAACCATGGGTGGATGGGGTGGGAAGGATCTTGGAAGTTGTTTGGACCTTCTTTTTGTGGGGTCCTGATAGAAGAGGGCCACCGAATCCCAAACCTGAAGAACCATAGAACAGGTGGGTGCTTGGCTTTCTGGGCTGGAGAAAGAGCTTTTTCTGCCTAACAGAAACTTGTCAGAGCAGCAGCAGCTTGAGGGTACCCCGGGTACAAACAAAACTGAGGGAATGTGTTGCCAGTGAACTTCTCCTTCAAGACGTGTTAAAAAAAGGTTCTTCAGAGAGAAATGGAATTATGGCAGTCAGAAACTCAAATGTACATAAAGGATGAGCACCAGAGAAGGATTAAGTAGAGACAAAGTAAGACCTTTTATTTTTTTATTCTTCATTGATCTGACAGATAAGTGTTCAAAGTAATAATAGTAACTGTACTCGGTGATCATAATATATGGAGAAGTGAAATGAGCGATAGCAGTGTTATAAGAAATGGGAGAAGAAATTAGGAATGCTCCATAGGCATCTCCACTACCTGTGAAGTGATAGAGTGTTATTTGAAAACAAATTTAGATTAGTTGTAAATGTGTATTAGAAACTCTAGGGTAACCACTATAAATGTTTGTTTAAAAAAAACAAAAAAATTTTAAAAGAAGTAAACTTGCATGCTAAGGGAGTAGAGAAAATGGAAAAATAGAGATGCTCAATTAAAACCAGATAAGGCAGAAAAAGAAAGACAACGGGATTTGGGGAGGGAAGTGGGGAAGTGAAAGGGAAGACAATGAAGGAAAATTCAAATGATTCTATGATTACATATGAAGATATCAATACCAATTTCTTTATTTCCTTTTTTGGGGGAATATTGGGGATTGAACCTAAGGGCATTCTAACCCTGAGTTATACCCCCGGCCCTATTTTATTTTCATTTTGAAACAGGGTCTCACTAGGTTGATGAGAGTCTTATTATTTGCTGATGCTGTCCTCGAACCTGCGATCCTCCTGTCTCAGCCTCCCAAGTACTGGGATTACAGGTGTGCACTACAACGCCTGGCTTCCAGTTTCAATATTATGTATGAGGAAGTTGAGGGAGTGGGGTGGGATCTAGAGAGAAACACACCAAGTGCTATGTGAATGTATGGTTCTGTCACACTGAACCTCATTATGATGTATAATTACAGTGCACCAATAAAAATAAAAATAAAGACATAAAATAAATAAAATGAAACAGGAAACAAATAGAAAACATTTAAAATGCGATAGATATGAATGCAGCCACACCAATAATCACTTTAAAAATGAATGGCCTAGAGGCTGGGGATGTAGCTCGATGGTAGAGTGCTTGCCTAGCACATGAGAAGTTTGATCCCCAATACACACAAAAAATGAATGGTCTAAAGAGGCCAATTAAAACAGAGAATGTGAAAAACAGATAAAAATTACAAGACCACTAATAATAATAATAGTAGTAGTAGTAGTAGTAATAATAATGATAATAATAATAATAAAAAGAACCTAGGTCATTAAAACTCATGAGAGTGGAGAGGCCAGAGGATCTTTTTTTTTTTTTTTGTGGTACTGGGGATGGAACCCAGGTGCATTCTACCTCCGAGCTACACCCCCAGCCCTATTTTTTATTCTTTATTTTGAAACAGGGTCTCACTAAGTTTCAGAGGGCCTCACTAAGTAGCTGAGGCTGGCTGCAAACCCAGATCCTCCGGTCTCAGCCTCCCAAGTACTGGGATTACAAGCTTGCGCCACCATGCCCGGCTCAGAGGATCTTTTAAGAATGATAATACCTACTGTTTGCAGTGTTATTGTTGTCAAAAAAGACTATTAACCTTAAAAAATATGAGACCAAACTATGCTGTCTACAAAAATTCCACTTTATATATAAAGACACAGATGGGTTAAAAGTAAAAAGATGGAGAACAACAGCTCTGGCAAAACCAGCTCTCAGCAGGAAAGAGTACCAGGCCTTCAGACTTACCATGAATTTGTTAGTGTTCCTTTTCACAGGAATTTTTTTTTCAGTTTGAGCTTTTTGTAATAGATGTGAAAGGACTTGTCAACCGTTAACAGGATTTTGAATGAGAGAGACCTCCTTGGGATGCCTGAAATGGCCAAACCCAAGCATCAGGAGGTCTGCCTGAGAAATGGGTTTTCCAACAGAGCTTCGCAAGCCAGTTCTCAGGCAGTCCTGATTTTTGTTCACATCCCGGAAGCATTCCAGGTGAGCCAGAGTGAGGACACACAGGTGAGTCCCTGTCGGGAGCACAGTCAGCCAGAAGACAGGCAAGGAGGACTGACCGGCTGCCGGAGGAGAACGCTCCCCTGGGTGGCTTTGGATTTGGGTTGTTTCTGAGCAGGAAACCCGTGATTATCTCTCCAAGGTATCAGCAACTAGATGGAAAATAAGACATTTAACTGGTTGTTCTGTTGCCTCTGATATTAAAATGTGATGGATGTTTTGGATGGGATTGCTCAGGTATTGGGTATTCTGGAGTTTCAGTAAGTGGATATTTATGCATTTATGTCAAAGATTCTCAAACAATGCACTGGAGGATATGAGTCTCAAGAAATATGAAAAGATGCTCTACGTGTCTGTGCTGGGGTATGTGTGTGTCGTGGTACTGGAGTGTGGGGGGACCCAGGTCCTGAAGTGCCGGGTTAAACAGAGTGAACAGGTGTCCTTGTTAGGAACCTTTAATGTGGGCAAATGTGTAATGGGAATCTTATCAGATAAGGCAGGGACTCTACTGTGCTTGCCATATTTCCTGTGCTTGTGATATTTCCAAACTCATTTAAAGAGGGGCTTTTAAAAAAACACATAGAGCCGGGCGTGGTGGCGCACGCTTGTAATCCCAGTACTTGGGAGGCTGAGAAAGGAGGATCACAGGTTCGCGGCCAGCCTCAGCTACTTAGTGAGGCCTTCCACAACCTAGTGAGACCCTGTTTCAAAATAAAGAATAAAAAATAGGGCTGGGGGTGTAGCTCGGAGGTAGAATGCCCCTGGGTTCAATCCCAGTACCGCAAAAAAAAAAAAAAAACACATAGAGAAATACAGAGAGTGCCTGACAAATACCCTCCAATGTTTTGCTTAAACAAATAAGGGTTTATATATAAATATCATATGCATATTTATATTATATTTACAGTATAAAATATATCTATGTCTATATGTCATATAGATATATTTTTTCAGGTGAAAGAGATATGAAGTAGGCAGTCCAGGTAACTGTGACCTCATGACGTGGCTCGGGGCCTCGGCTCCTTGTATCTCTCTGCTCTAATATCTTCAGCTCATCACTTCCGTCCTCAATCACTGCAGGGTTCCTGATGGCTAACAGTGTCTGCCCATCGCATTCTTATTCTAGGCACAAAACTGGAGGAACGAGTAAAGAGGATAGGTATGTTTCCCTTTGGCGAGTTTGTCCCTTAAGGAGATTTCTTGGAAGCCCCAACCCATGACATCTGTCTGCTTGTGAATCACTGGTCACATCTAGCTCCGATGGAGGCTGGGAAATGTGGAACTAGATCTGAGCACATTGCTGCCTTGAATGAAATCAGCTTTATAAACAAAGAGGAATGGAAGCGAGGATGCTGGGTCTGCAAATAGACTCCACAACCAACCAACTGAGCCTTCATCAGGACAAGCTGGGATATGTTAATAATAATAATATATAATTTTCCTACTGGTCTCCAATGGTTTGTCCTACCCACATGCTAAATGGTCTTAATTGGTATCTCTCTCTCTCTCTCTCTCTCTTTCTCTCTCTCTTTGTATCTCTGTCTTTTTCTTACATATATATGGAAATACGCATATATGTCAACATATGTCTTAGATTATTCATAGAATATAAAAGACTAATAGAATGTTAGAGCTAGAATAAATTTTTGATATTATCTAGCTCAGGTCTTTAACCCTCAGGGCTTTAACATATTAGAACCCCCTGGGTGAAATTATAAAAATATCCACGTCTGAGTTTCCCCAGTCTGAGTCATAATCTTTGGGGGAAATGTCAAAATACTTATCTTTTCTTTTCCTCTAAAAGCCTCCCAGTTGATTCTAATCTACATCCAGGGTTGAATACCCCTGGTCTAGATCAACTTCATCTTCTTATAGGGCGCTTTTCTGTGAAATTATTTCTGTTATGTCTGTCTTCCCCATTAGACTGTAAACTCCACAAGAATAGGAATGGAATTCACTATTGCTATATCCATTCCCAGAGCTTAGCACAGGGCTGGCACAAAATTGAATGAATAAATGAATAGACAAATGAGTAAACCAAGACCCAGAGAAGGGAAGGCACTCATGCAAGGTCACACAGCAAATGCACACACAGCAGAAGTAGGATTAGAACCTTTGTTTTTAGACTCCCTGGTTAGGGCTCTTTTAGTTATCCTATGACTTCCATGGTTAGACCGTCGGACCTTGGGATACTTTATTCCAACTGGTAGATGCTCTTGTGTTCCTACAGGGAGCGTCGCATCTGCTGTAATTATTTGTAAGCCCCAGGTTTGGAATTGTATTTTTATTTCTTCACACTTTGCTGGTCATTGACCACATGGGGCTCACCACAAATGATAGCAACTAGGAGTGAAGTGAAGGGGTTGGGGGAGGGGAGAGGAGGCCCTGGTGCAGACTCCTGCCTTTGCAAGGCCTTTGGAATATTATAGCTTTCTCTCAGGGCCTCTCTTGCCAAGGACTACTTTGCTGTTCTTCAACCTTCTCCTACTGTGCCCTCAACCTGGAGTCTGCATCTTCTCTACCCAGTTGCTCAATGTTTTTTTTTTTTTTTTTTTTTTTTTTTTT
>PVJS01016555.1:0-37332 GCA_004027185.1 Glis glis | reverse complement strand
GAGAGAGAGAGAGAGAGAGAGAGAGAGACAGGGAGAGAGAGAGAGAGGGAGAGAGAGAGCAAGAGCTGAGGCTGGCCGTGAACCCGGATCCTCCGGTCTCCGCCTCCCAAAGTACTGGGATTACAAGCGTGCACCACCACGCCCGGCTTCAAACAGCTTTTTCAATGTTGCATTTAGTTTTAGACACAAGTTTCATCTATATAGCAATCTATTTCTCCCGTGTGCCACTAGACTATTTTAAAATAAACACCAGATGTTATATAATTTCATCAAATAACTTCAGCATATGTTTTTGAACGATAGCAGCTTCTTCATAAACATGGTTACCAAGGTTTTGGTATTTATTTTGCTAAAACCAAGACACAAGTAAGTACTGGAAGTTATACCAGTTGGTTTAAAGTGGAATTAAAATGAACTATATTAGCAACCTTAAAAATATTAAATATATTATTATTGCACAGGTTTATGCATTCAAATCAGGACCCTCAAAATGTTCACAGTTTGGTATTAGTATTTCTCTCAAGATTCTTTTAATTTACACTTCCATCTCCATCTCTGTATTCTGTGTGTAGGTATGAAATTTATTTAAGAAGCCAGGTCATTTGTCCTTTGAAGTTTCTAATAATTTTATATTTTTGCTGGTTCCAGCTCCATAATATCATTTAATATGTTCCTCTGTTTCCAATACTTTCTATTATCATTTCATTATCTTATAATAATTTTTCATCACCATAATGTACTTTTATCCTTTTTCTAAAAGTTGAAGAGGAATATGAAAACCACAGAGACCTGAGCTATGCCAAAATATCTTCCTTATCCCAGCAGAGATTCCATTCAAAATTCAATATTTTACATATATATTCCATGTTCATCACCAAAAAGATCTTGTCTTCTCTAGCATATGGTGGAATACTTTGACTCTATATACAAAGAGCCAAAACTTCAATTATGTCTCCTTTTTTTGTCCAAACTATTCTTATTTTAACAAAATTTTTAAGACAAATTTTAGCTTTTTCTCCTTGAGCACTCGAACCAGGCACTCTATGAAGTATTTAAATAAAACTCATTTACCTCTAGCATTATTTTTAACCTTAAAATATTCTGATACTTATTTTGCTAAAACCAAGATATAAATAAGTGCTTAAAGCTATACAAGTAGGTTTAAAGTAGAATTAAACTAATTTGAATCATGTATCACTTCTAATTCCTTCTTGCACTAGATTTTATTCAGAGAGCCTTCTGTGAAATATTTAGAACACAAATAGTAATTGATATTTTACATCAGATGAGAAAGACCAACAGGGGAGTCACCTGTCAATTAAAATACATCTGACCCAAGTTTATCATTTAGTCAGGGAACTCAGGCTTTGGAAAGAGAAGGTGGGGAACTCACTCTTAGATTCCTAAAAGGAGGGATGCTACAGATACACACAACAGCTGCTGACTATAAGAAAGATAGGTTGTCTCATCTGTATTAGTTTCAGGGGCTGCTGTAACAGAGTGCTACAAACTAGGTGGTTGAAAGGAGCAAAAACTTACTTGATCAGAGTGCTGGAAGCTGACATGGAAATTAAGGTGTCAGTGGGGTCACGCTTCCTCTGAATCCTTGAAGAAAGAATTCTTCTTTGACCCTTCATGTTTCTGGCCATCCCGGGCATTCTTCAGTTTGTAGCAGTAGAACTTTAATCCCTACCTCGTCTTCACATGGCCTTCGACACTCTGTCTCTCCGCCCTCTTTATGACACCGGTCATAGTCCATTAGAGCCCGCTGTAATGTAGTATGACCTCAACTTAATTGCATCTTCATAGAACCTACTTCCAAACAAGGTTACTTCATGGGTTCCAGGGCTTATGACTTTGGGATATCTTCTTGGGAGGATGCAATTTAACTCACAATATCACTGACCCTCAGGATAGAAGCTAATCAATACGGCTAAGGTTCTTGAGTTCTCACCTTGCATAAATTATTATATACCCAGGGCAAGTGAAAAAAAACCAAACCACTATTTACAAAGTGGGTGTGTAGCATTTATCTGCATAATAATTAACCGGTACACAAATTTAACATGAGTCAGTGAAGGGCAAAATGACACAAGTTATTCAATAGATCTGAAGGTTTTTGATCGATGATGACAGGTTTATCTTGATATCAATTTATTATGGATATGTGAGAGAGAAGCAAAGGGAATGGGCAAAATAAATCCACCTAGAACCAACTTTCTCCTAAGATTTGTTCCACACCTGGGGATCAGCCATTATTAAACCATCTACACCAGAGGTGAGTCCTGCTTCACTTGGCATTTGTTGACTAGATGGTTCTGTTTTACTAAAGCATGACTTTCCGTTCAACTCAAGTTCCTTTGGTATTGTCCTATACACATCTGATGACCCCTTACAGTCACCTCCTCGTGTCAGCAGGAACCTTGATGAGGGCTTGCTCCAATTTCCTTCTGCATTTAGCTTCTTATTCATTGTCTCTGGTACTGACTCAATCAGACTCAGAGTTGGTATGATGATACTCAAAGTTGGCATGGTGGTTTTTTTATACTTTTATTGGTGCAATATAATTATACATCATAGTGAGAATCAAAGTGATACAAACATATATGCACATATCACTTGATGTATTTTCCTCCCTATATCTCCCCCCCACACACACGCACACACCCCGGCCAGCTTCCCATTTCTCCCTCCACATACATGTTACTGAGATTGGTAGTGAAACCTTCTTGTATGGACACAATCTTATTTGAACTATTTCCTGCCTTGATCCCCATTTTCCCCCTCCTCACCTCCCCCCACAATCCCCTTTCACTGTTCTATTGGCTTCTCTCCTCATTTGACTGAAATCCCTTTTGCTTCCTATTTTGGTTCTAGGTTCCACATATGAGAGAAAACCTACAACCCTTGACCTTCTGAGAATGACTAATCTCACTTAAAATAACACTCTCTAGTTCCATCTGCAAATGACATAATTTTGTTCTTCTTTATGGCTGAGTAAAATTCCGTTGTGTGTATATGCCGCAATTTAATTATCCATTCGTCTGTTAATGGACACCTGGGTTGGTTCCATAATTTGGCTCCTGTGAATTGTGCTGCTATAACCATGGGTGCGCATGTATCATTATAGTATTCCAACTTCAACTCTTTTTGGAAAGATACCCAGGAGTAGTATGGCTGAGTCATATAGTGGTTCTATTCCTACTATTTTGAGGAACCTCCACACTGATCTCCATAGAGGTTGTACTAATTTTCAATCCTACCAACAATGTATAAGAGTTTCTATTTCCCCACATCCTCGCCAGCATTTGTTAGTGTTTGTTCTCTTGACATTTGAGATTCAACAAGTGGAAGAGAAGAGACCTTGTTTAAAGCTTCCCTTATCTGACTAGATGTCCAACCTTTTGAGAGAGAGGCTTCCATAAATTCCTTTCCTTGAGAATGTGCATAGCCACAAGAAAGGAATCGCTGCCACCAGGATGAAAAATTGCATTAGCAAGCATTATCACAAACTGTCATATCTTCAATTTGCTTCCCTACAAGTACCTTTGTCTTCTCCCTATTATGTTCATTTTATCCCTCCCATAGAAGCCTTCTCTCCCCTCCCTTACTCTTCTTCAGTTGGGATAGAAACACCTACCTCGAACTATCCAGGGAGTCACTCTTGTGCACTAGCATATGCAAATCAATAGGATTTCTGTTTCCTCAGGTTCATTTGCCCAGCCTCTCACCACTCCAACCTAAGATGGTAGAGAGACGGCTTTCCTCCCAACAGCAGAAAAAAACAGATCCAATTCTACTGTAAGGCAAGGAGTTTCGGAAAGAAGCCAGAAGCCAATTGGGCAGAAGAAACAAGAATGTGAAATATGTGGAAACCAAGAGAAGCGCTGGTGGGAGAACCCAGCACAATCAAAAATATGAAAAAAATCAGGAGAGATAGAAGCATCAGAAGAAAAAGTGTAAAAAGAGCCTTGCTTCCTAAACACACTCTGGCCTATTTATCTGTACCAGAGGAATAGAGAATGAACTCTATTCCTGTTCCCAAGAGCTGGAAGGAGCATGTTCTTACTTACTGACATGTTAAAGAGCTGTTAATTAGCCTGGCTCTCCACCACCTTCCTGCTCTCTTGTTCCCAGCATTAACACCCACACTGCCCATTGAGCAACCCTGCAGCCCTTAACACTCCTGCCTCTGCTTGTTCAACTCACTTTCAATGTCTCCCTGCCTGGCAGTCCTTCTCCTGCGGTACACCTGTTATTAACACCAGCAGAAAGCATTGCTTTTACAAACTGTCCAAGTATAATTGATTACACTTCGCTGGTTTCCAAGGAAGGCAGCTGACTTTTACTTTTTTCCAACTACACTCTGGCATAAAGAAAGCTTTCCTGCTAGCCCCCGATATAATGCAGAGCATGATGCATATTTTCTATGGTTAGTGAACTCTTTGTTTCAGCTGCTTCCGAGGCAACTATATTTGACTCTAACCTCTGGAAAGTTAAGCAATTAATAAAAGTGTCAGATAAATGGCATCGCAATCCAAGCTCAGTTGAATAGTTGAATACAAATAGACACACACACAGAGCACCTCTGATAGTCAATGGGATGAATCTCGAAGATCACAAACTGGGAACCACTGTTAGTAGCACTAATTAACTCTGACAACGCAATTTATTTTTGCTTCACACATGAGTCCTGAAACATTTATAAATATGGCAAGTGTTTTTGCAATTACGCTAGGTAGTGATGTTGTAGGTTTCTTCTCTCTCTTGCTTTACTCTCTGTCCCCCTTTCCTCCTCTCTCTTGCTCTGGATTCTATTAAGTTCTCACTCATAATTTGCAGGACCAAGAACACAGTGAAAATGCGGTGCCTCTTGTTTAAAAAGCAGGAAACAAGCAGGGGGTCGTGGTTCACACCTGTAATCTCAGTACTTGGGAGGCTGAGATAGGAGGATTGCAGGTTTGAAGGCAGCCTCAGCAACTTAGCGCGACCCTCAGCAACTTAGCGCGACCCTCAGCAACTTAGCAACTTAGAGGGTGAGAGAATTTCTGTGTTACCATGGGGAGAGTTCGTGATTCCTGCCACACCGACCCTGCAGTGATTGTGTTTCCTAGGCTCCAGCAGAGGAAATGGGGACGTGTGGAATGGTACATTTTCAGAGTGAAAGTGACAGAGTAAACTAGGACTAAGTCACCGCATGGCCTGAAGGGCAGTGCACTTTGCTTGCTATGAGAGATGGATTATTCTTCAAAAGAGGTCCAAGAGTTGACTAATGTGCAATAGAAGCCACCAGAAGGAAATGTCTAGGAATCGATTTTGTGGATCCTGAAACCAGGGAGGGAAGACTACAATGCTTCTGATATTGCTTGATAGGAATTTATTGATATGGAGGCAATCTTTTTCGAGTGTGTGTGTGTGTGGTACTGGGGATTGAACCCCAGGGCATTCTACCTCTGAGCTATACCCTGGCCCTATTTTTTATTTTGAAACAGGGTCTCATTAAGTTGCTAAGAGCCTTAATAAGTTGCTGAGGCTGGCCTCTAACCTGTGATCCTCCTGTCTCAGCCTCCCAATTACGGGGATTACAAGTGTGCACCACTGCACCCACCTAGAGGTGCTCTTTTGGGATTTGGGATTTAATCTCTTAACAAAAATAGGAGGAGTTGGTCCTGATCCACTACTAGGATATCTGCGTGAAGTTTGAAAAGATGTGCATATACTGCTAATGACATGGGGACATGGGTGTACTAGTTATGCCTTAGTACTGGATGTCAAAAAGATCAGAGCCGAGCATGTTGGGCAGGAACCACTATTGTAAGACCAGTGCACCAACCAGCCAATATGGCTCCAAGGAAACTTCCCCAAAGTTATTTCTGTCCCTAAGAAATGCTCTGGTGAAGAGGAATCACTGAAGAGCTAGCTCAATCTGCATTTCTTCTCTTAGGATGGGACTGACAGTAGAAGATGTCACTATGTAACTGGGCTGCCTAGCATCAATGGAGATATGGGATTCCAGAAAACTGAGACCAGGGATCAGTAAAGAGGCAAAGTAGATGTTATCTCATGTAATACACAGCAAGGTGGGTTTGGCAGTTAGGGTGCCTCAACCTTTAAAAATCTATAATAATGGCTATGGAAAGCCTGACTGTGAAACACTCAAGTTGAGTTGTCCGGGATGAGCCACATATTCAAAAAGCCAAAGGTCAACCCAGAAGAGCAGCGATCAATTATGAAACAAAAATGTTTCATTTTGGTTCCGACCCCAGCAGGTCTGTGAGGCATACGTCCCATGAGCAGGTGGCCCATACCTCCTGCCACTGACCTCGGCAGCTCTGACTCCTCCTTCAGCTCGCCCCTGTGGCCTCATAATACGTAGCACTCCCTGTGACCAATCGATGGAAGAGACAAAGCAAACCCAGGTGTGGTGCACAGATGAGTGAGGTCAATACATTCATAAAAGCTAAAAATTGATGCCTGCCCGCTATAACTCCGCACGTGGATGGCCCCAGTGTACAAGTGGTGAGGGGAGATCTTCCGAGAAGTATATATGATCATTAATTCTGGGATAGAAGTAGCTTCACATAAGGATGCGCATAGATTCCTGAGCACTAGCAAATGGCTTGGTGTCTTAGCCAGGGTCCTGGACAGATTAGGACTGGATCCAGGGCTCTGGTGGAGAGGCCCGAGAAACAACCTATGGGGATGGGCACAGCGTCAGCTGGTCTTTATGTCTCCGAGAATATTCACAACAAAGGAAGCATTTAAAAATAAGAAGACACAATGACTTGGCTATCTATCAACCAGACTGGGTCTGTGGTCACCCCAGTGCTGATTCACTGGACTCAAGAATAGAGTGGTCATGGTTACAGGGAAGGAGGCTGCTCTGGTTTGTATTTGATCTCATCTGTCCTTTAAGTTTTCTTATGTTGAGATTTAACTCCCATTTTGAGGTGATTCCTGTTTAGAGAAGGTGTCTTGGCCAGGGTTCACTAGACTAACAGAATTCACAGAATGAGTATATGGAAAAAGGGATTTATCAGATCAGTTTACAGTTCGAAGCAATGTAGTCCTGAGTTCCGACTACACATGGAGAGTCAGAGGAACCAGTAGCTGGTCGAGCGGTCTAAGAGCTGGAGTCTTAGGATCGGAGCAACCACTAATTCAGTCCCAGTCCAAGACGTGAAGATCAGGAAGCTCTTCGGAAAAACGATGAAGAAGTTTCAGTTCGAAGGGCTGGAGGCCGACAATCTCAGACGAGAGCAGATGCGTCTTCTTTGGAAAGAGTTACGCATCCCTCTACGCGGCTTTCTCCTTCTTTTATCTAAGTCCTGCACCTATCAGAACCCTGGTGCCTACATTAAGGGCAGGACTTTCTGTTTAATCTGCTGTTACATAAATCAATTGTCTCATTGACACACCCAAAGTCACATGATCTTGGGTGTGTCATGATCATGTCAAGTTGACAAATTAGATTGACTGTCACAGAAGGCCTTCAGGATGGAGACCCCATGACTGAATCACTCCTGACTTCATAAGGCGAAGGAGAGATATCAGAAGAGATACACATACACATTCACGTTTCCTATCTCTTGCCATGCGATGCCTTGTGCCACCTTGGGACTCTGCCAGCAAGAATGTCATCCCCAGAAATAGCCCCTTGACCTTAAGCCTCCAGAACCATGACCCAAAGCAAACCTGTTTTCTTAATAAGTAGCACGCCTCAGGTGTTTTGTTATAGTAATATGAAATGAAAGGGACAGATACAGAAGCTATGCATCAGACCCATATCCTATGCTTCCTTTGCCTAAGCTTACATAGCTACTGCTGTTGCTAAATCTGATTTTTAAACAGCAGTATCCAACATTGAGTATGGAGCCCACTTTTCACCCACTAACCCCCTATATAGTAGCATCCTCTGAAGGAACCAACCAGCCAATCACTTGGTAGCAAGTTGGCTACACTGGACCCCTCCCCTCATGAGGGAGCAGTGATTCACCCTTGCTAGCACAGATGTGTGTTTGGATACACTCTAGCACCAAAGCTGTGAGTCCACAGAGTATATGATTGACTGCCAGGACATTCCCAAGGAGATATCCTTGGATTGAGAGTGGAGGAATGAGAATATAGCCACAGGACCCATTGATTCAAGCACATACCTGTACCATCGGCAGTGGGATTGTTGCCAAGAGGCCAAGGGATATCTCACACCTGGGATGTGAGATATAGGGTTTATTGATAAATGCTCATGGGGGAAGTCCAGTGGTGATGAGCTGGACAGGTATACCTCGGCTGCACATGGTGCTTCCAGGATCTGATCTGGGGATGTTGCCCGGATGAGAACGCCCCTGTCCATCATGCTCTGGTCCACGCTGGTTTTTGTTAGGGAGGTTGGGTTTTATAGGTAGGTTACAGAAGCCGCTTGATCAATTCAGCTTGCTTTCTCACATTAAGTGACCAGCATCTCAAGAAGTAGCTGTCCTGGCATGCGTGCAAAAAAGGCGGCTTTCTACAGATAATACTACCTTGCCCTCATCCCCAGCACACATGAGAGTGCCAGTGTCCTTCAGGGTAATAGGTATCTGGACTTTCTGGCCCAGGTATGGTTTCATTGTTCCCATTACTTGGCTAGGTCTTTGGGAATGGAAAGGGGCATTCGGGAACATGGTGTTTTATCATCCCTCTTTTCTTTAAGGATGACACGCTACCACATAATGATAGCCTGTTAACGTCCCAGCTTGAGGCATCTGCAAGATTGGAGCACTATCTGTCAAAATACGAGCTACACTTTCAACTAATGACCATTACAGGATATGTGTCCCAGATAGTTAGAACACAATGAACTAAGAACCAAGGGCTGGCAGTAGCAGTGGCTCTTCTTCCCATCCCTCCTAGTGAACATCTTTGATAAGGTGAACTCCCTGTTTCTAAAGCTGTAGGAATTGCTAGATGAGAAGGCCCGGTCTCCACAATAAGGAATCTTTCTTCTTGGAAATGCACAGGTAAGGATTGTATTGAATGTAAAGCTATAGCTACCACCTGGCCATTTGGGATTCATCATACTGATAGATTAACAAGCAAGAAAGACTTTGTACTATATTGGCAGGCTAACTGACCCTGATTATCACAAAGAACTAGGGAGGTACTATATAAAGTGGCAAAAAGATATGCTTGAAACTTAGGAGGTTTGCTGATGTAGCTCTTTGTATTCCTGTGCCTGGTGATAATTGTGAATGAATAACTGTAGTGACCATGACGTGACAAAGGAAAGTCATCTGAAGCTTAGATCCTCAAGGGTGAAGTGTCCGGTTACCCACTGGGTAAGCAACCTAGACCAACAGAGGTGCTGTCCGAGGTACTGGGCTGTTAGAGAGTGAGATGATGAATAGAGTTTACAAATGATGGCCCAGGAGCCAACTGCAGATATAGGCAAAACCATAACTAAGCTTTGGTCTTTATTTCCTATCATTTATATGAATATTTTATATTAGAAAAAAACAACTAACCATTTTTTTTCTGGTACTGGGGATTGAACCCAGGGGTGTTCTATCTCTGACCTACACCCCCAACCCTGTTTTTGTTTTTATTATTTTAAATTTTGAAACAGTCTTGCTAAGTTGCTGAGAGTCTTGCTAAGTTGCTGAGGCTGGCCTCGAACCTGCAACCCTCTTGACTTAGTTTCCCAAGTACTGGGATTACAGGCATGTGCCACCACACCTGAACCATCATCTGGAAGAATCAGTGAGGAATTATAGTGAAATTAAATGGAGCTTGAGTCTGAAGGGTGCAAGGGGTGGGCGATGGCAGATCCTGTCATTATATGGCCCTTTTCCCCTCAGAGCTCACTATTCTCATAGGGTTCCAGAGGCAGGAGCTCAGTCTTGGGTGTGCTGGGAGCATGCTCAGCCACAACATAGAGAAGGCTGGACTTGCAGCGGAATGAATGCTCCCAGGAATAGTCCTTGACCCATGGCGGAGGACAGCTGAGGATGAGTAGACCAGCTTTCTGGTCCCTCGAATGGGGTAACTCTTAGGGATGAGTGACAGGGTTCCTCAGGATTGAGCTGTAGCTGACAATAGCAGCAATCTGCCCATCAAGGCACCTCTATTCCCTCGTTGACACGCTTCCCTATTCTCCAGCTAATGTTTTCTGTATCATTTGCCAAACAAATTCCTTATACTCAAGTCCTTGTCACAGGCTCTATTTCTAGGCAAAGCCAACCTGAGCGAGAGACATTCTTGTAGACGAATAGGAGGGCTGCCAACAGGCATAAAGATCAACTGGAGGATGTGTGCCAGTAGAGGTATTTTTTCCCCTTGGGGAAGGGGACAAATAATAATTTCTACTAAGTTGGTTCTTAAATAGAGAAAAATGAATATAAAATTTTGTAGTTAATTATATAAGCATTACTTTTCAATATTTAGAACAACTAAAAGAGATCCTGAGATAAAAAGATTTTCATGTAGTCTTCATTAAAATGATCCAAGCAAAGGAAAATACTAAATATGTTCAAACTAAGAGAGTTCTCTTGTGGGAAAAAAATGCATATTTTAGTTAAATATCTGATTTGCATCTTATTCTTTTGTCAAATCAGGGAAATTAATGATTTGGATAGTTGTTGATGAGGCGTAAGTTATTGGCATTAATTACTGACATAATATGTTTTTAAGATTTGTTAAAAAGCATTTTTCAGCATTATGTACAGCCAACAGGTTGGATATAAAATAATAGTGAGAATAGGGCCATATTAGTCACTGATTAGAAAAGTCACTATTAATCACTCCTCATTCACAGATTTCTCCAGGGAGCTGTACACACTAGGAGTTTCTTTTTTCATTTGTTTTGCGGTACCGGGGATTGAACGCAGGGACGTTCTACCTCCGCGCTACACCCCCGGCCCTATTTTTTTATACTTTATTTTGAAACTGGGTCTCATGAAGTTGCGGAGGGCCTCACTAGGTAGAGAGAGAGAGAGAGAGAGAGAGAGAGAGAGAGAGAGACAGGAAGAGAGAGAGAGAGAGAGAGCTGAGGCTGGCCGCGAACCCAGATTCTCCAGTCTCCACCTCCCAAAGTACTGGGATTACAAGCGTGCGCCACCACGCCCGGCTCTAGGAGTTTCTTTTTAGAGGTTTGTATACACTATTCTAGATGACAAATCTAGTTTGTAGCATTTGTGGAATTTGCTCTAGGCTCAAGGTCAAAAAGGGTCCCCACACCCTAATCAGCACCTGGGTCTAAGCCAGAAGGGAGGGGCATGCTGAAGCACACACATGAGATAAAACAAAGAAAAAAGGAAAAACTTCAGAAATATCAGACATAAAACAACTGTGGAAGCAAACGAAGGAAAGCCAATGTGCATTACCTAATTGCTCCATTGAAGAAAAGGACAAAAGTATTTGAAGATAACATAGAAAAGGCAACTCTTCTGAAAATAAAAATCATGGCTTATGTAGCTTCAAAGAACAAAATAAATCCCAGAAAATTCTGATACATAAATATAATACCAAAGACACTCTCTGAGATTGAAAGTCATGAAGTAGGCAATAGATTTGTCTGCTGGAGCCATAACGAAATACCACAGACTGCTTGCCTTCGCACACCTGTGATCCTGGTACCCGGGAGGCTGAGACAGGAGGATCTCTCGAGGCCTCCAGTTTCTCACTATTCTCTTCCACGTGAAGGCTCCAGTCCCCGCTCTGTTGGGTGGGAAATTGAGGGCCATGGAGCAACCTCTCTTCACAATTCCTCCAAGAGCAGCATCTGGGTCAATCTTGATTGTTGCTGATGTTGTTATTTTCCAGCAGTTCCTATAAAAGTTCTGAGATCCACTGTGAGGTCACTGGACTAAGCCATGTGTCTTCTCTAAACCAATAGCCGTGACGAGCAAGATGTAATTCCTCGATGGTTTTAGCTGGCGTTCAATACCCATCCCTACATGTGGAGATGCAGCCATGCTCAACTCTCAGAAATGAGTGTGGGGGAGCTCTGGATCTCCATCCCAGTATTAGAGCTGCTGCCAGATCAGCACCAAAAAGCAGGAGAGGAAAAGGATAAGTGACCCCTGTGTGGGGGCAGAGAGCTGACCTCCGGACAGGTAAACCCAAATTCTGAATGTTCTAGAGACATTCTCCACCTGAGCCATAATGCCCTGCTGCTTTCTCCACAACATCAAAACCACAGGGGCTAGCTCACTCCCCTTCCTCGCATTTCAACACGTGTGCCTGCTTATTAATATTTGAACATTTAAAAATATATTAAACAAATGATTTCCTTTTCCAAAGTAAGTAGCGAATTTCATTGCATTTCTTAATAGCCGTGTTAAGAAATGTTTGCCATGAGTAGTTACAGAACAGCCACAGGAAACAAATGCCCCCATCCAATTAGAGCACCATTAAACACTGGTCACACAAGGCACCGATACTCATCACAACTTATTATCTTGGAAGAAATGCAAAACCTAAGGGGGAATCAAAATGTCCCAATGTGATGTCGAGAAAGTCTATAAACATACGACCCCGAATAAGTCAGAGAAAGTAACAGTGTCCTTCAAGCAATACATAGCGCTATTGGTACCATTTTTCAAAGTTGATGTGGTTTTTCTCCACATGATTTTTTAATCCAGATTTTATGGAACTCGGCTCCCCATCCTTTCCTTGTCTTCCCACGCGCATAAAAGAATTCCCTGTAAATAGATTTTAATTGCACGTAACAGCAAATTAATCCTTCCCTTTAGATATTCCACATTGCCTCATCAAACCAGAAAATAATTCGAACCTGGCCTGCCCCTCACTGGAAGCCACGTTTGTAGAACTTATTCCAAAGAGCAGGAAGGCCTCCAATAGGTGAGAGTGAGGAAAGAAATTTAAATATGGTGAACATAAGAACAAATTCCCAGGCTCTGTGACTCTCTTTGTTGAAACCCGTTCTTTTGGAAAATCGTTTTCTTTAGCCATTGGACAAAAAAATGCATTGTCAAGAAATTTTATAGCAATAATTATAAAAGATGTCCATTTGAACCCATTGAGGTCTCACTGATTTTATAACACCCAGCAGACCTCCCTGCAGGAGAACACTATATTTATGTGAGCAATATATGCGAGAATTGAGATCGTAAAATTAAATGACCACATAGAACTGTCATTTATATGATGAGCGCCTACATATGTGAAGGCTGGTTTATTTTGTAGCATCGGGTTGCGTTAAATGGTCCACTCTCAGTGAACGTTTTAATCACGCATTTCTTCACTCTTTCTGCAATATTACACTTGAAGGACTGGTAAGCAGTTTGCTATGAAATGCTAAATGGTTACTGGCACTGCTATTCTGACAGAGGAGCTCACTAAAATAGAAGTACAGTACATATTGTATGCAATTGTTTTATGAGACACATTATGGTTACTAGAATAACATTTCACCATTACCAACTGCTGAGCGAAAAGTCATTAAGATATTTGGCAAGCCAGCGCAATTTTTCAACAGAGCTATAGTACAAGACCTTAGAACAGCTTCCATAGAGAGAAGCCTGGCTGTCGCACAAGAAAAAGGAAAACAAGAGTCAAGTCTTGTATGTCGTTTTATTTATTGTAGTTTATTTTCAGAGTCCAGGGAGGAAGTTACAGGACAGGACGTGTCAGGAGTGTCAAGAAAAAAAAATAGGAAATGCTTGTGTGGAATATATGCATATTTCTCATGCAAATATTTCCTGTATAAGCATATGTTTGTGTGTGTGTATTTGTCTGTAAATGATGACCCTTCGGTGATAAATCTTATGACAACGTCAATGTGTTAAAACTCAACTTTTTCCCCAGGGAATTGACTTTGTCCACAGATGAGTTTGTGTACCTTTAACAGTTAATTTCTTGCTTTTGTTTTTAATAGAAAGACATTAACGGATGAAGCAGGAGTGAAGTTGGAGATCTGAAAACACTTCATACAAATAAAGGAGAATAAAATAAGTAGCTTCCTGTAAGCATGTAAACATTTCCTGCTATGGTTATTGGTGATTAAAAATGGTTATGAATATAAATATAATGTATTTCCATTCTACCTACAAAACAAGAAATACTGAAGATTTTTTTCTGGATAAAAGGAAATGATACCAGTTAGAAATACAGAATGTCAGGCAGGAATAAAAATCCACTAGAAGTGGAAAATTTGTAGAAAAATATGAAGGAACCATCTTATTCTTTCAGTCTCCTTAAAATATGTATGACTATTTAAAGCAAGCATGAAAAAACATTGTATTATAGGTTTTATAACTTATTTTCATATATCTGAATGTCTTTAATTTGCCTTTAACTTGTCTAGTAAATTTTTGTAATATGTAAAATACTGGATTAAATTTTTTTGTTAGTTAGATATTTCTTGAAAGATGTTATTCTACTGAGTTTTGGACTCCATTTTTTCTGATGAGGGGTCAATAGTTATTGAAATCTATTTTTCTAAATATATAATGTGCCAATGTTCAGAAAACAAAGTTATGACAATTTGGTAAATGTTTTGCAAATACACATATACATACTTGTATTTGTATGTATGTATATTTATATGTATATATGTGTGTGTATATACATATATACGTATAAATACATATAAACATATGTGTAACATAAAAAAGTTATGACAATTTGGTAAATGTTTTGCAAATACACATGTACACACTTGTGTATCTATGTATGTATATTTATATGTCTATATGTGTGTATATATACATATATATATGCATTTTTATAATACCTGAATGTGTGTGTGTGTGTGTGTGTGTGTGTGCGTGTGTGGTGTGTGTGTGTTACTGGGGATTGAACTCAGGGGCATTCTACCTCTGAGCTACACCCCAGCCCTATTTTATTATTTTATTTTGAAACAGGGTCTCACTAGGTTGCTGAGGGCTTCACTAAGTTGCTGAAGCTGGCTGCGAACTTGTGGCCCTCCTGTCTCAACCTCCCAAGTACTGGGATTCTAAGTGTGCACCATCCATGCCCGGCTTGCCTGAGCTTTTTGATTGTTAAGATTACAAAGCTTACTACCTACTTTTGCCAATGCTTTTTTTCTTAATGCTATTTCTTTCCATCTCATTACATCGTGAAAAAACACCAGCATTCACCAAAAACAAATATACCTTGGGCTATGTCTCAAAAATGATAAAAATAGACCAAATTGGAATTATTGAGTTAAATATATGACTAACATGTATGAATAATTGTGAAAGCAAGACTCAGCTATTTCCTTCTAAGTGGTCTACTATTGTACAAAGAGCTCCTAGTCCACAATTGGTTGAATGAATATTCAGAAAAAGAAAACTGGATATTTTCTAACAAATAATAGTGTTGAACTGATTACTTAAAGTTACCCAGAAAACTGAATTCTATTCCTGTATACTCAAGACATTGGGTTATGTGGAAAGTTGTTGAGCCTATTACAAAAGTTACAAAAGAAAAAGAACAGATACTTAGTCAATTCAAGTTAAAAAAAACTGTTAATTAACCAAAATTTTCATTCTTTGCTATTCTGGTGCATGTAGAAATACACAAAGTATATGTAACTTGTAAAATTTTCATGTTTAAATTGTTCATCATAGACATGTCTTACTTCTTTTAAAATTTATTTTTAATTGATAAATCAAAACAAAAACAATACATTCTATGGGGTACCATGTGAAATTTTGATACATATGTGCATTATATAACATTTAAGTCAGGTTAAACATATCTATCTTATAAAATACTTATCATTTATTTATAGTAGAAGCATTTAGAATCCTTTCTTCTAGTCTTTGAAATATACAGCACAGCATGTATAAATTTGCTTTGAAACTGATAAAAAAATTCTAAACATTAAAATGATGTCACTAATAAAGCCCAAAGTAAAACTGAAAAAAAGAAATATACAGTATATTATTTTTATTTATGATCATCCTACTGCGGAATAACACACCAGAACTTCTCGCTTCTATCTAACTATAACCTAGCTCTCATTGATTAACCTCTCACCATCCTTTCCTCCCCCCTGTATGTCCCCCAACCTCTGGTAGTCATCGTTCTAGGCTTTCAATGTCATATAACATAGAAAGTTGAGAGCAGAGATCTCAACGTGTGAGTGGCATCATGGGGTACTTGTTTTTCTGTGCCTGTCGTATTTTGCTTAACATAATGATCTCCAGTTCCATCCACGTCTTCTGTTAAAGGTATACAAGTTAATCTCTGGACAGCAGGATGTCATTCTTTTTTTTTAAATGGCTGACAAGTATTTCATTGTGTATGTGGACCACATTTTCTTTATCCTTTCATCTGGTAGTGGCATTTGGGGTTGTTTTTATTTCTTGACTACTGTGACTAGTGCTGCAATAAACATGGGTTTGCAGTAGTTCTTTGACTTGCTGATTTAATTTTCCTTGGCTATATACTCAGTAGTAGGATTGCTGGACCACGTGGTAGTTCTAATTTTAATTTTTTGAGAAACCTCCATACTGTTTTCCATGATGGTTATACTAATTTACATTCCTGCCCATAGGTAGGAAGGGTTTTCCTTTTCTCCACATCCTAGTAAGCACTGGTTATCTTTAGTCTTTCTGGGGGGAGTGTAGATAACTCATTGCAGTTCTGATCTGCATTTCCCTGATGATTAGTGACATTGAGCATCTTTTTATATTCCTGTTGTCCACTGTATGTCTTCTTTTGAGAAATGTCTACTTAGATCTATTGCCCGTGTTTTTAAAAATCAGGCTATTTGTGTATTTTTGTTTTTGTTTTTAGTTTTTTGTTGTTGTTGTTGCTATTGAGTTTTTTGAGTTGCTTATGTGCTCTGGATATCACAAATGGCATATGGCAGGTTTTATTCAAATGAATGAATGAATGACCGTATAGATGAATGAATGAATCAACAACTGAAATAAATAAGTGAATAAAGAAGTAGTTTTAATCACTGTCCCCTAATACATTTCCTATATAAGACACATGTCTTTACTCATCTCATAGTGGAAAATATTTATAAGAATTTCCTTATGCATTTCCCATATATCCCATATGTAGGTATTAAGGATATTATCCATGTTTGATAAGAAAAATATCAACATAGTGCAGAAAATCCTTTAAAAAATTCATCACAGAAGGCTTTCTTTGACAAATGATTAAGAATATTTTTTTAAAAATTATTTATTTTAATGGAGCAGCCGGCATCCTAAAAATCCTGAACAGCAGCCCTTGGAAAAAGATTTCTAAGCAAATACACATTTCATTTGAAGAGAACCATGAAAACCTGCCTAGTAAACAAAATAGCTTTATTTTTTCAAAGTTTTCTAGGCTTGGGACCCTGGGGAAAGCATAATTAAACCCGATGAAGAAAAAAATTAAATCATAAAAGTTGAATAAGTCAAAATATAAAATATTCAATTATTATTGCCTGTGGGGTTTGTTTTGTAAATATTTCATCCACGGTCCACACTTGGCTTCTCCTTCCCATCTTTTAAGGGCTACCTGGGGAATAAACCCACTCAGTTGCTTGACTCCCTTTTAGTCTTCTTATAATTTATTAAATGATGTTTTTAGAAACATAAGTACTTCGAGTTTTCCTCCTTACTATCTTGTTGTTCCTTTCACCCACAGAACTGCTGCAATTAGCCATATAAAAACGATCCATTAGGGCATCAGCCCATCCTTTGGGGTTTTGGCCACAATTGTTCCTTTCACAGCATCGCCTCATGTCTACTACCTTAAATGTCCCAATATGAGATAACTCTCCCATAATGGAACAGATTTTATTTCATTCAATATACAGAAACCCTCAGAAGTGGTTGTCATTTATGTTAGCATTTCTAAAATAATAAGACAGACATTACCGTTCATCTTATTACTTTTCTACTCTGTACATGTTTATGAAATGTGAGATCAAGGAGAAAACTAAAGTTTAATATGCATTATCTATGAATACACCTCTAAGGACAGAGTCTATGTTGCAATAAGTGGCCTAAAGCTTAGATGTGTACTAACACTGAATTGCTGTTTTAAATCAACATCCGGGTAGTCATTCACCAAATCGTCATGGTTTTTCTATCTCAGAAACAGTCTACATATTTTCCCAGTAATATCAGATAGATCTTTTAAGATGAACAGAAACATATTTCTGTATAGAATAATGGTTGACTTAACATCTGAGCATTGTTTTCTTTAATAATCAAGTCATATTTTAAAGGTCAATGTGTACCTGTTATTTCTGTTATAATTTACTTTCCGATTTATATTTTGATAACTTATCCTTAACACACATTTACTTTATTTAAATAGGATGATAAGTAACCATTATAATTTCACATTTTATTTATTTACTCCATTCATTCATTCATTCATTCATTTTGGTTCTGGCACTACCACACCCAGCTTTACATTTTATTGGACATCTTTTTACGTAAAGTAATCATTTTTATGACTGCCAGTAATCTTTTGAATCATTGTTCTGGCTATGTGGAAATTCTCACAATGAATGTCTCTTCCCCAAAGTGGAAAGCAGAATCCAAATTTTCTAATTTCTGTACAGTTGCTGCCCAGTAAAGTGACCCCAGCCACAACATCAGACAAACCTATGCAGGACTCTTCTGGACATGACTGACACAGTTCCGGGCACTGCACAGAACCAAAATGTTCAGCAAAATAGAGTTCCCAAAAAAGAAGTGGTATTTTTGTTGTGGCAGGTGCATTTGCAGAAAAATCACATCCCCAGTCTTTGCTTTCTCTGCAGTGGCTGTTGGCACCAGGGGTTTCTTCATTAGACCACTGTCACCTGGTTAAAAGCATTGTTCCTGGAAACAGGTTTTGAATCTTTGTCTTTCCAGCCCTTTCTGAAGATTCTCTGAAACACCTAGTATCTTTTAATAAATTATTTTTCTGTTTACACCAGCCAGAGTAGCTTTCAGTACTGATATGTATAGTTGATTATGTGCATAAGAACACAAAGGTTGGGACATTTCTTTTCACCCCGTGATTGTAAGATTGGAAGAAAACTGAAGTAATATTCAGTACATAAATTACATTCACTGGAAGTTTCTGAAACCCAAGATATGATCAAATTTAATAAGCTATAGAATGGCTTGGTAAATCAGTAAATGGAACATGAAATAATTAAGAAATATTTCAAAAGTAATTGTGTAATTAGAAATAACCACACATAATAAAATCTATTCGAATATCAAATTGCAGTTCTTGAGGGGGTGCACTGAAAAACATATTTTTCTGCACTAAGTACAGTTACTAGAATTCCTTGCTCAAAGATTAAATTAGTAAACCTGAGGTTGGGGGGGGGAGAAATCATCTTAAAATGTGAATAAGGTGAAAGTCTTGCAAAGGCCAATAAAATGCAAAATTACCTCAAGGAGCATGTTATAGTTTCTTCATTAAAGAAATCAGTATTTGACAATCATTAAAACATTAAAAATGGTGAGCAAAAATGACAAGAGAAAGTGTTCCGGAGACTGACTGAATTATGAAATATTGTTTGATATGGCAGGATAATAAAGTTGGAATACTAATCTGGTATGATTAATTTAACCATTTTTAATTTACACTCTGCATTTTTGTCATTCATTCACTAATGCTTGAAATACATAGCTAACTAACAAGATGGCTCTTGTTCATCAGAACCACACTTAACACCAAAACAGTAATGCAATTATCCCAAAAGCAATAGACTATTACCAAATTGATTTATGTGCTATCTCTAGGATACTTTTAAATTCATAGCCTATCACATGAGTACAATATAACATTCAACTGAGAATTCAAAATTTAGCTCAGAATGAACATCCAGGCTACAAACACAATTGCAAGCTCACAACTGAAAAATTGGAAAATATTTAACAGAGCGAATCAGAGTTAATTGAATATTTATCCTCTCCGAAATAAAAATAAAATCAATATGCTTACATGACTGTAAGGGATATCACACAAAGAGGAGAAAAGTTGAGTTCTGAATTTGAGCACTCATGTGATCTAATCCGCTATCCAAACTGGGTAAAGCATGACACAAGTATTTTTTCCTAAAATCTGTTAGTTGATGTTGACTTCACTGAATTAGAGACTTTTGTTTAAGTATTGCAAGATGGAAAATGTATAGACATGTGGTTTGAATGCAAGGCACTTAAAATGACAATATAAAAAAATATTCAGCTGCTTGATGAATTGATAGAGAGATCACATCTAATATGAGATACCATTCTCTAGATATCTTGTTATATTTAATGTTAACATCAATTCACAGGGTGATGCTATGTTGAGATATTAACCAGTGTACTCTCTATCATCTGTGCTCACAGATTCCTTCATTTCACCCTAAAATCCTCTTTTAACCCCCACCCCTTGCCACCTTCCACCATCATCCACAGAAGCTAGACCTGAAGGACTCTCTCTGGCTTCCTATTAAGCTTCATAAGTTGTAAATCAAATAATTTCAGGTGAGTCATTTAAATTCTGCAAGCCTCAGTTTCCTCACAGGAAAACAGGGTTGCATGAGTTGAGTTTTTCTGCATATGTTGTTTAGAATACCACCCGCCACATGGTATGCACTAAATGTTTGCTACCATCCTTTGTTTCTGTGCTCAAACTTTACTAATCCCAGTATCTACACAGATCGAGTTCCCTATAATTTTTCTCACTTGTAAAGACTAGATCAAAAGCTGCCATGTACACAGTCAATCAAACACAGTCAGTTAAGCAGAGAGCATGAGCATGTGAAAGTACTGGAAAAAGAAAGAAGTCAGGGCAGACTAAAGCCTGAGGTCAGCCCATTTCCGATAGTCACCCAGTTTGACCTGATGTATATCTGTTCCCTGAGACACCATCCATGTCCCTGGTCTACACCAACACCCCACCCAATATCAACAACTCCCACCCAGCAGCCTCGGACACTTGCATAATCCTCCAGAGAGAAGGGCGAAGCCAGGGAAGCTTTCTGTATGTGCACCCAGGTCGTGGCCAATGTCAGAGCCACCGGAGCCCTTCGTGCCACCAGAGTGTGGGCAGGTACGTGGTCAGTGCTGGGCTGCCGGGCACTTGCTCCAGAGGTCTTCATTCTGCAAGCCTACGGCGCGGCCAATGTCTGGGCTGTAGCAAGTCTTTCTCACTTCCTGAGGTTCGGCCATGCATGGGCCCTGCCAGGTGAGCACATATTCAGCACAAAGATCTGTAGTTGGTGAGCCCCAGGGTCTGGCAAATGACCAAGTCATAGTGTATCCCCCAAATGATTCTGAGAGTGTGGGAAACAACCCCCCCAGTTCTGCACCCAAGGAGGGGCATGGGACCCAAGCAACTTGCCAGCCTGGGTCTCGATGTTCTCAGACTTGGTTCCCTGGCAAAACCACAGGTGCCTGGCCTTTCCTATCATCACAGAGAGTGGGACCACCAGCAGCCGTGCCCTCCATGCCCCCGCCACAGCTGGAGCGTCACACTGCTTAGTCCTCTCAGCCAGCTTATGTTACATATCCCCCCCAAGCCACAACGGTCTCCTGTGCCCATCTCCCACCCACTGGGTTGTCCTCAGGGACCCTGATATTCTGGGTTTTCTAGACTCCAAAGCAGTTTACTTCTTAACCATAGGATCCTTTCCAAGATGGCACCTTGTTACAGCACTCTGAGAGGTTGCTGGGCGATGTAATGAATTTTTTCTCTTAAGCTGGTTTGTTGGGAAGGAGTTGCATTCAGATCAAATCCCCAAACTGGACTCACATCTTATAAAAACAGTGGATTTCTCTTGCCGTTATGATTGCTGGTCTGCTGTTATTGTCCGGGTGGGTTGCGTTCTCTGGTTAACCTTGCCTTGCACAGCCGGGCTTCCCATCCCAGCTGGCGAGCCAGGGCTAAAGTTGTGAGAAAAAAAGTTATACTTTTTTCTGAGTTACTTTTCTGATTCTCCATGCAGTTTAGGTTTCCTGTCACTTTTTCCTTTTCTTCTCATTTTCTCTTTTTTTTTTTTTTGTTTTGATTTTCAGAGTTGTTCTTTCTGTCTTTCTCTCTTCAGAAAGATGGTTTCTCCTTTGTTACCCCAACTCCTCTCATTTGTAGTCGACAAGAGGGGTACTTTTATTTTGCCATCTTGCTCTGCTATCTCTTTCCTTATTAATTTATGCAAGAATGTCTACCTGGTGAACATACAGAGGTCAAAGGTTTGTGTCATGAGATACAAAATCTACTATATATTACCAAACAAATTCCCAGAGAATCTGAACTATTCAACGGTCCTGCTGGGAGTATCTGACAGTTTCTCTTCCTCTAACACTTGTTATTGTCAGATTGTTTTCTGGTTTTGCCAGTGATGGGATTAAAAAGTTTTCTCATATTTTTATTTGTAGTCTCCTGATTACTAGTGCAGGTGAGCATGCTTTCGTTCATTCATTGGTCATTCTTATTTTTTCCCCTGTGAGTTATCTATTTGTATCCTCTGCATATTTTCCTTAAGCAATTGGTACTTCTGTTTGTCACCTGTGTGAGCTGCAAATATCTTCTCTATGACTAGCTTTGACCTTGGTTTATAGCTTCTTTTGTGCAAAAAGTCTTCCTTACGACACAGCAACTATGTAGAAAATTTTTTATGATTTATGCTACTTGTGTCTTAAGAAAATAAATCCTTCCTTACTTGAAGGTCACAAAGATGTTATTCTATGTTTTCCTCCAAAAGCTTTAAATGGTCTAATTTCATTTTTTCCCGATACATAACCAATTGTCCCAGCACAAAACATATAGTCCATCCTCTTCCTCGTTTATTTACAATGTCATATCTCTCATCCATTATTGTCATATATGTGTAGGTCATTTTCTGAGCTTTTTATTAACTTTAATGCAAAGACCCGATTTCTAAATAAGGTCACATTCACAAGTACTGGGAGTTAAGATTTCAACATATTTTTTTTGTGGGAGACAAAATTCAACCAACAACACTAGGTATATGCTGCCATCAAGTACATATTGAATTCAATATTCAATGTTACATATAATAACATATATAATTGTATATACGCATATGTAAATATTCAATGTCCATGCATCCTTATATCCAAATATACACACAAATATATATATATATATATACAGAGAGACATGGCTATACATATATTTATAATTTTCTTGTACCATTTCATGTTCAGACATCATTTGTCCGATCTTGATTTGCATCTTTTAGTCCTACATAGTGTTGACCCCTTTGTTTGCATTTAAGTTATAATCCTGACTGGTTAATCAAATGAAAATAAGTGAGCAGAAAGAGCTCAAGTTTCTGATCCTAATAGCAACAAAGTGCTTTGACAAGAGCACACTGTCTATATAACTTCTAAATAATAGTAAACAAAAATAGTATGGAGCTCTTTGGAATTAGTAAGATTCTACCTTCTTATAATTTATGGACATTTCTAGTTTTAAAACCTCAGGTGTTTGGTACCGACTGAAGAAGGAATAGGGTTAAAAAATTACCTGCAGTGGCATGTCAAAAATTTCTAGTAAATTAACAAATCAGGGAACACGATTATTCTAGTATGCCCAAAAGCAAAGTAAAATAACTGGGAAGCAGTACTACTGAAATTCATGGCTAAATTTCCTAAAAATGCATTAGGAAGTGTAGCATACCTGTGTGTACAATAACAAAGTAGTTATTTACAAATTAAAGATTCTACAACACCAATAAATGTGTATGAAGTAACTACTATTTGCAAGGTTCATGTACTAATAAGTTTTTATATAAGACATAATGCTAATTTTAGGTATATGACCTGTGTTAAGGGCATCTGTGTGTATGTGTATGTGTGGCAAGTCTGGGAGGGAGGATACGAAGTGAATGTGAAAATTTCCTCAATGACCATCAAATTAGCACATTATTTTTATGGTGTCCTTTGTGTCTCAGCCATTGATTTGTTGATCTGACCAATAACTGTTAATTTCATTAGTGATAGATAAAACGTCAAAATTCAACACATACTGAGCTATATCGGTGCGTCTTCTTTGCTCCTAATGCTATTTTGTGGGTGTTTTTCAATATCCCTTTGTGTGATAAAAGTACCAGCCCTCTCAGAGGACAATACCCTCCTCCCATTACCTCACCAATACCTGAGTCAACAAAGGAGCAATGGCCTATTTCAAATCATCATTGACGGATGTTAGTCAATTTGCTTTCATTTCTACCATGACAAAAGTGCTATTTCTTTGCCTCACCTGCTGGACCACGCCAGCTGGAGAGGTACCAAATCTCTAAAAGTACCAATTAAAATAAAAATAGCTAAATCTGGAATAAGTATCAAAGTGCAGCTTTGGAACAGTGTGATAATATATAAGTGATCATTATCAACACCTGCAGTCTACTTTGGTTCACTTATGAGGACTCATTGACAATAGTCTAGTGGTAGCACAGAAGGCTGGAAAGGGAAAACAGAAAACTTCGACTATCTTAGTGATAATTAAACTCAATTTTTATCATTTATTTTTCTAAACTAATTCACTTAAATTATATGAATATTGAACTGCATCAATATCTATCTTCAAATCTTTCATTCCTCAGCTGCTTTTTGATGATAACACTCTCTTATGTGTAGTGGGAAAAAGTCTTTTTTAAAAAATAAGTTACTTATTAAGTCAATCATTTTATCTATAAAAATGAGAAAATATGTCTAGCTGGGGACTGCACAGAGAGTACCATTCTCAACTCCCATTCCAAAGGAGGACGTTAATGATGACGCTCTGTGGAATGAGTTACACAACCTTCTCTATCAAACTTTGAGACTGGAAACTATGGTCTGAAAGAATAGAGTTATCTTCTTTATATATGCAACATGCTATGGGGTAAAAAGGAAGGATAATTGAAATGAGGATTGTCATTTAGAAAAGGGAATGGAAAGGAACAGAGTGGTGGTTCACGGCAAGGCAGGAATCTTACAGGACCAGGAACTATGAAGGCCCCACCCTTGTTTTGGGGAGTTTTCAGCATTAGTCCAGAGTCTATTCTCTGGGTAGAAAATCCATGTCCACTATCCATTCTGGTCCTTGTCTTGTCTTCTTTGTCTTCTGCAAGATTCTTCATTTTCAATTATCTGGCTTAGACATATTAGAAATGGATGTTGGAAAATATGGCCTCTTAGGGCTGTCCACATTTCACAGCCCAATTCCTACTTATGGAGGGGTGGCAAATGTAGTTTTATGTCTTTGAAAGTCAAGACTTTTGGGTTGACACTATGATTTCTGCAGCAACACAATTATTTTTCCCCAAAACTTAGTTCTGTTTGCCTCCAGTTTTCTATAGCAGTGATGACCCACGGTTCTTTCCAGACTTATTTTTATTTTATTTTGTTTTTTTCTTCCCAAACCCTATGACTTCCATTCTTGATGTAATTATGGTGACCACAGGCCATCTGGAACATATAGGTGGAAAGACTGTATCTTAATTTTATCTGTGACCTGAATTTTTTTATCCACAACGTTTGATTAGAAAAGGAGGGGGCTTTTAGTTTTTCTTTTTTTGTCCTTGTGGAATTTAAAATCCCAATTCTTTGTTTTTCATAATTTATTGGTGCACTGCAATTATACATCATAGTGAGGTTCCATGTGTTAAAAAACATACATGCACACAGCTCTTTGTGCATTTCCCTCCACATCCCACCATCTACTCCCCCTTCCTCCAATCCACATGAGTTAGTAAGATTGGTAATAATACAGTCACATATTGCCATAGCATTATTTCAACTGTTGTCTTTCCCAGCCCTCCCTCTCCCCCTTCTCTAACTCTTACCACTAGCCTCCTTCAATTACTCTACTGATCTATCATTGCATACTAGCTCTTAAAACTGAGATTTAGAACCAGCTTTTCCAACCCTGTTGAATCTGAAATTTTTGACTTTTTATAATTCCTCTTATTAATACCAACAAAACCTGCCAATTCTTTTTCTTTAAATTAACGTCATCAAAACTACCACCAACAACCAACACGTGCTAAGGTTTTTTATTTTTTTTTCTTCACAGTCATATTCATAAGAGCTACTATATCAGTAGATAGGAACTTTGCCTCTCAGTTTACTCCAGGTAACAGTTTACCAAATGGATTGATACCAAACAACTTGAATTTCCACGTCTTCCGGTCTTTAATGTCTGTCATACTAGTTGTCAATGCCTGCATTTTTCTGACAAATTAATATTTTTTTGAACAATGTCCCAAATTTCAGAAGCTAAACGCTTAAAAGGTACTTTTAAATGTCCCGAATTTCACTTTAAAAATGTACTTTTAAAATGTCACAAATTTCAGAAGCTAAACACTTTAAAAATGTACTTTTACAGCCCGATGTGGATTTGGAAGCATTCCCTGAAAATTTTTTAGAAGTTCAACTCAGGAATTTAGTTCTTTACTT
This sequence comes from Glis glis, assembly GCA_004027185.1. NCBI lineage: Eukaryota > Metazoa > Chordata > Mammalia > Rodentia > Gliridae > Glis > Glis glis. Next base: position 10,975 of record PVJS01016555.1, on the reverse strand, counting down.
TGAGTTATATAGGGGAAGAAGAGCGCATGGGAGATTGCTGTGGACGCCTGATGGCCAAGCCTAGCACTAGCACATCATTGCGCTCACTTCCTGTTGGTCATACATCAATGACCTGGACCCACCTAGGTGTCAGTGAATGGGGAGAACAATTATCTTCTCATTTGACTAGAAATAAAAATTAGAGTAATCTCACAGCTGCTGAAAACCCCAATATTTTTTTATCGTGATTACTAATCTGAGAGTGATCATCATCTCACATGTATTCTTCTTTTTTAGTGTGCTTTTATTGGTGCATTATAGTCTCACATCACATTGTAAATCATGTTGACAGTGACTTAGTGACATACATGCACACAGCACTTGGTGCCTCCCTACCTCCCCATCTCCCCTCCTTCCCAGTACAGAGTACTGAGATTGACATTGGAATTTTCACATATGTACACATAGTCGATGGTAGTAATTCCATTAATTAACCTCACTCTTCCCTCTTCCCCTAGACTACCTCCCTGGCTCCACTGAGGTTTCTCCTCCATTGTCTGGAGTACCTCTGGAATCTCAATTACTCCCTAACTTGCGCATATTAGAGAAAACATACGACCCTTCACTTTCTGTGACTGGCTAGTCTCACTTAACATAATGTTCTCCAGGTCCATCACATGTATTCTCAAAGGATGTTTTCATGGTTGTAGGATCCTACTGTGGCAGCTATTTCCTTCCAGCAAACGGAAGCCAGTATCCATTGATATCTGCTATCCACTGTGACTGTTGGACAGGCAACTGCCAATATAACTATTCTCTTTCTAAGAAATGCATTAATCCCTACTTCTTGATGTCAAGAATGTCTCTTAAGATTTTCTTTTTAGAAAAAATTGGTAGTTTTACTAGGCTGTAAAGTCAAGCAGGCAAGTAGTTGCATCGATTCTTTCATACAAACTGTAGTTTATGTCATTAAAGAGTTGGAAAGTTCCTCTTTATAAAACATCCCAATTAATAAAACAAGAAAGAATGACAGAATTATATCCCTTTTAAAATTCCTCATCTATGGATGAATTTAAACAATGATTAATTTCTGTTACTATCTTTAACAGATCAAACCAATCACCAGTGAATTAAAACCACCTTTTATTTTGCTCATAATTTTGTGACCCAGGAAGTCAGGCATTTCTCACTTGGGCTCCTTCAGACAGTTGCAAGCAAATAGTAGCTGAGACTATTGTGATCTGAGGACTCAAGTGGAATGAATATTTAGCTCACTCATGTGGGTGAAAGTTGACAGCTGAAAACTCAACTGTGAGCTTTTCCAAGACTTGACTGTCAAATCTACCATTGGATTCCCCAGCATGGTAGTATCCAAGTGATCGTTCTTGTTATACAGCAGCTGGCTTCCCTTAGAGCAGATTTCTCAGCCTTGACTCTATGGTACTTTTGGCTGGATGGTTCTTGGCTGTCGAAGTCTCTGTCCTTCGTATTGTAGAATGTTTAGCGATCTCCCTGTCCTCTATATACTACATGATGGTAGCACTACTTCAGTTTTTCACTGAAAAACTGTTGTTGATTCCAGGGAAGGTGGATGGAGGTTTAGATAGCCCCTGATATGAAATAGTTTCTCTGGAGTGAGCACCCCCCCGCCACAAAACAAAACAAAACAAAACAAAAACAGGTGAAAGTTGTGCAATTTTTTTTCTGAACTAGCTTGAAAAGTATCACGTATACATCCCCTGCATTCTATTAGTTACAAGAAAATTGCTAGAATAAGTTCAGATTCATAAGGGGAAAGCAAATATATCCCATATCTTAATGTTGGCAGCATCAAAAAATTCACAGCTTCTCTTAAAATAATTACAAATGTCCACTGACATGAAAGAAGAAAGAAAGGAAGAAAGAAATCCAGGCCGGGCGTGGTGGCGCACGCTTGTAATCCCAGTACTTGGGAGGCGGAGACCAGAGGATCCGGGTTCAAGGCCAGCCTCAGCTACTTAGTGAGGCCCTCTGCAACTTCGTGAGACCTGGTTTCAAAATAAAGTATGAAAAATAGAGCCGGGGGTGTAGCTCAGAGGTAAAACGCCCTTGGGTTCAATCCCTGGTACCACAAAAAAAAAAAAGAAAAAAATCCAATGAGAATCTGATAAAACCTTTAGAACTAATAAGATGTTTATGGAAAATACAAGGAATATACTAAATGAAACACGGGGCTTTAATAATGAGCAAAATCCAATGAATCCATTTGGTGAGAAAGTCTAATAGTTAAAAGACCTAGTTTGTCCAATGAATAAAACATGAGTCCCAAAAATATTGAGGAGAAGCCTATAAACTAAAAGACTGGAAAAGACCTGTCAACCATTGCAATGCATATATCTCATTTGAATTCTCATTTAAGCAAGGTAAAAAAAATAGGAGACAACTAGTACATTCGAAAGTGACTGGATAGTTGATAATATTAAGAAATTATTGTTAAATTTTCACTTATGATAATGACATTGTGGTATTGTTTTTTTAATTGTTTATACTTTAGAAACATATCTAAATATAGTTCAGGGGGAAACAAAATATCATCTGGCATTTTCATCAAAATAATGCAGGGCTTGTGTAAGAGAAGTCATTTCTAATTCTTCGGTTATATGGAACTATGAATCATCACTTCTAGTATTTTAAAAAATGGTCACAACTTTGTTCACTTTTGGTGTAATCAGTTTTTTTCAAATTGTTATATTTTTTCAGTAAAATATCTATTATTTTTAAGATTTTAAATTCAAATTATATAATATGTGCTCACAATATAAAATTTTGAAAAGGTAGAAATATCTTAAATGAAAAAAGCAATAATATAAAACTTAGAGGAAACCAAAATTAAATTACTTTGTGCCTCCTTTATGTCACATTCATATTTGTATAGGCCATGCAAAAATAATTAGGATAATACTGTAGATACCAATTTCTCAATCAATATTACATAATGTACATTTTCCATATTATTTAAAAAGTTTTAAATAATTCTTTCAAGATAAAGCTTTAGACTTTTGGTCACATAGGTCATGAACAAATGAGATCATTCCAAATTCTTTTTCTGAATACTTAAAAAACTATAATAAATTTAAACTTTTATTTTCTATTATATCTACCCATTACCATTACCATTAGCATAGATTTAGAACTACTTTTTAAAACTCAACTCATTTATTTTAGAAGTTTTCAGGTATTTCTCTTTGATTTTCTGGATGCGTTTTAAAAACGATAAATTTTGCTTGTTAACAATTACAGCACTCTGTTAAATAATAATGATGCTACAAGCTTTAAATTAAAATACAATTTAAAAACTATATTAAAATATATTCTCCAAAGTGTCTGTATCAATATCAGATGATGTAAGTTGAATGCTTCCAAACTCAAGATGTCAGGTCAAGTTTTTTTCAGTTCTCAGGAGATACAGATTCATAGAAATCGCTGGTCCACAGAATAGTATCAAGAATTCTGGCATGGCACTAAGCCATCTACGTCCAGAGGATATGATCTATTTTAGTCATGATATTTGGGTCAATTACAGGAGAATTTGAGATTGATTCCAAAGGCCTTAAGTTCAGAAAGTCTTTGGGGGTTTATTCTAATGACAGCTATCAATGATGTTAGAGACAGACAGCTAAGATGAATTCAGGAAATGAACCCAAACCCTTCAGGATATTGGAAGCTACATCAGCCCATAACACAACCCCACCAACATCTTTAAATTATGGACATTTGAAAAGTTTCTTATCCTGAGGTCAGACCACAAAGAGGAAAACTGCTAATCCCCACATAAATGATAAACTATATAGAAGCACAGCTATGGCTTAAAAAAATTACCTATTTGGGACATCAAGGTCAGTAGCCAGCTATGGGCACAAATAATAGAGACAGATGGCACTTTTGTACTTCATTAAAGGCAAAAGAACAGTGGCCCTATAAGTCCTAATATTTTCTTTTGTTAGTCAAAGAAATACTTTCATACAGTGAAAAAATCAGTCAATTCTGACTAGCTATTTTTGACTGCCAGATATTTCATAAGTTGAATACTGAACAAAGTGCCATTTTAAAATTGTCTTTGTCTTATAGAAAACAGAAGCTAAAAGCAAAAAGTACAAAAGCTGTTACACCTACTCTGACTCTATTAAATGTTAGAAAAATTGAACCAGAAAACAATTACATACATTATCTCTTTTGGAAAAACTAGGTCTTGTCTATACTAATGGGTGAGTTCTCAGTCTTCCTAATTTTTTTTCTTTTTTCTTTTATATCATGCCCTACTATCTAAGGCCAGGGAAAAAAATAATACTAGGCTGAATATGAATGCTTTTTAAAATGAAGAAATTGCCAGACCCAGAGATGTCCATATAAAGTCTGGGTGGGTAATGATGACTGGCAATTTTATTTAGAGGGAATTCAAACATGGAAAAGCTGATTGGGTTTTATGACCAGTAATGTCACATCCATTTCTGGGCTTCTTTTATTTTTTAAAATTATAAAGTACATTTTCTTGATGTCCTACCGTGTTCCAGTTATCTATTATGAAAATCGCAGACCACCACAAAAGTTATTAGTGTAAAATAACAATTTTATTATACTTGTGCATTCTGTGGACCAGGAAATTTTGATGTGACCTTGCAGTCTTTGATGCACACAATTTCTGAGGTCTCCATAAAAGGAAAAACAATACAAATAGTATTCGGTTATGACAATGAAATGAATCAGCGGCTAAAACAAAACAAACATGAAGCAAAACCCCCAACATCCCAAATAAGAAACTAAGACATTTCTTCCAGTCACTATTTTAAAATGTGCTTATGAAACAACTCTTAGGTTAACAGGGGAAATAAACCCTGAAATTACAGAACTCTTAGGACGTACTTATAACGAAAATACTACACATCAAAGTCTTTGATATAATTAAAGCAGTGATTTTAAAGAAAATACAGACTTACATAAGTGTATTGATAAAATTATAGAATGTTTTCTAACTTAAACTTTGAAAAAGAATACAAAATTGACCAAAAGAAAGAACAAACAGAAAATTATAATGATAAAAGCAGAAATGAATGAAGTAGAAATCAGAAAAACAATAGAAATAATATTTCTGGTTCCTGAAAATATACAACAACAACCAAAAAAACCCCTTGGCTAACCCATTTTTTAAAGTAAAAGCACAAATACACAAAATAAGAGTAATGAGTGAGAAATAACCATTGAAATATTCTCATGAGCACACATGCCCATGTGTGTTTGTGAGTTATTACAATTCCATGTAAATATTTTTGAAACCCAAAATGAAATGGGAATTTTTCTATGAAAATGTAAGTTAAAGAAATTTACTGCAGCAGAAATAGAAAGCTGAAATAGATGTATTTCCACAGAACAACTAGAGAAAATGTTGTCAAAATACTAGTCCCATAAAACCAACATGCCCAGATAGTTTCACATAGAAATTCTACAAAATCTTCAGAGACTGGTAATTCTAATACTATTCATGTGAGTATTAATTTCAATCTTTAATTGCTTCATAGCACAGACTAAAAGAAAAAAAAAACAAATTCTGAATTTTCTGAAACAAGTAGAGCGTTCACACTACCTCTTATAAAGACTTTCTACATAGAAAGCTACAGGTCAATGTTATGGGATATTAGTGTAACGCAATACAGCAGGGAATTGGTTTATATCTCTTACTGGTTATGTTCAATGTAATTTTTGAGACATATTCACTTTATCATTTAAAAATTATTCTCTAGATATTGAGAGTCATCCAGAGAGATGACCAATGGATTCACCTAACAAAACAAGTCCAATTGCATTACCAGAACCACAAATCTCATGGACTGCCTAGGTGATCAGAATATGGTTTCTTGGCCCTCAGAGTTAATAAGAAATAATAATACAAGATTAGCTCCTTAATCTGTTTCTGTAGCTCTTTTCCCCTGCACTAAATTTCTTCTCTTGATTTTGCTTCTGATCTGTACATAATCAGTAAGTTATTTTTCATTGGTGGTAACAGTGATTGGGAATTTGTTTGTTTTTCTTTTTGGTAGCACTAGGAATTGAACCCAGGGGTATTCTACCTCTGAGCTAGACTCCCAGCTCTATTTTATTTTTTATTTTGAAACAGGGTCTCACTAGGTGATCCTCCTGTTATCCTCCTGTCTCAGCCTCCCAAGTACTGGGATTACAATTTGATTTTATGGTTGTATGCAAGGCTTGGCAAGTTGTTTTTTCAAGGGTCAGATGATAAATATTTCATGCTTAAAAATATGATCTCTGAAAGGAACTACTCAACTTTGTCATTGTAGTACTACTTTAATCCACTTAGATGGCTACACGAAATACCATTAACAAGATAGCTTAGAAACAACAGAAATTTGTGCCTCACAGTTCAGAAGGCTGGGAAGTCCAAGGTCAAGGTGGCAGGAGATTTGGTGTCTGTGGAGGACACACTTCCCAGTTCATAGTTGTGCCTTCTCCCTGTGTCCTCTCATGGCAAAAGATGTGGCGATTTCTCCTTCGCTTCATTTACAAGGGCCCAAATTCTACTCCTGAGGCTCCATCTCCATGACTTAACCACCTTCCAAAGGCCCTACGTCCTAAAGGCATCTCCTTGGGAGTTAGGATTTCAACATATGGATTGGGGGAGGGCACAACCATTTACATCCTAGCAAGTTCAAAAGCAGCCACAGACAATATGTAAACTAGCAAGCATGGCTGGATCCAATAAAAGTAGGTACAGGTACAAAAATCTTAATTTCTTATACTTTTCATGTTCCCTACATGTTATTATTGTTTTTATTTGCTTTCGACCATATAAAAGTATAACATCTCCTCTTTGTGTGTCATCCAAAATAGACAGTGGATCCAGGGACCTATGCGATTGTCAATCGCTGATTTTATTGTTTGGTGATTACTGTTGGTGGGTAATGAATTTATACTCTGAGCTGGGCGAGGTGGCGCACGCTTGTAATCCCAGTACTTGGGAGGCTGAGACCATAGGATCCGGGTTCGTGGCCAGCCTCAGCAACTTAGTGAGGCCCTCCGCAACTTCGAGAGACCCAGTTTCAAAATAAAGTATAAAAAATAGGGCCGGGGGTGTAGCTCGGAGGTAAAACACCCCTGGGTTCAATCCCCCAGTACCGCAAAAAAAAAAAAACAAAAAACTTTTACTCTGATAGAGGCTGAACAGGAGAACCCAGTTTTTAGTTTTTCTTTCTCTTTTTTGGTACTGGAGGTTGAACCCAGATGCATTCTACCTTTGAGCTATACCCCTAGTCCTATTTTATTTTGTTATTTTGAAATAAGGTCTCTCTGAGTCCCTGAGGCTGGCCTCGAACCTGGGATCCTCTTGTCTCAGCCTCCCGAGTACTGGGATTACAGGTGTGTGCCACCATGCCTGGCTTAGTTTTTAGTCTTTTTGGTTATTTTTCTATTTTTATCTCAAATTGATTTAAAATTTCTGTAAATGTTAGGAAGAACAGTTCCCTGATGTATAGAAAAATGTGTTTTTATATTTGTGTTTACTTTTGACCTGTGGATGAATTTGTACAACAGAAACAACTGGTGTCTTTCTGTGTCTCTAATCTATACTTAAATGTTTACCTTTCATTGTTTTCCTACCTGTGGAAGCTTTTAATAAATTATTGTTTCATTTCTTAAATGGAAAGAACTCTATTGGGATGGACTTAGAGAGATTACAAAAGCACTTATCTAAATAAAATATTTCCCAGAAAAGAAGAGAATTCGATTTCTAATGTTTTAAATACTAGAAGCTGGACTTAATGGAAGCATGCATTTTATTTTATCTGGATTTTTACCACATAGAGAATGTGAATTTGGAAATTCTAAGGTTTTCAGATCAAATTAACTGACAAGCTTTATACATAATAGGAAGATTATCAAAAATCCATGTTTGTGTTTAACTGAATTAAGCCATTAAGTTTATGAACTTTTTATATTAATAGTAATTTTAGGGTATCAATTTAATTATAATCTCTAAAAGCTTGGGTTAATGTTATATCAAACAAATTGGTAGGTGATTCTTGATATGTAGATATGTTCAAAATAAGATGGAATACTGAAATGTTGATCATAAGATTATTTTTATATACTTCTGTTTCTTGATTTTGTATACTACAGAGAGTTTATATCTTTGAGGCACTGATTAATTTGCTTTGATTTATAATACCTGAGTCTGAAAAGACACTATGTAATATGTGATAATTTTAGTAAATTCACTCTGTTTTGATAATCTTTCTTCCTTGGTTTTCTGATTAATACCCACACCTAAAACAAAGTCTAGCAAATTATGGTCCCTGGGCGATATTGTGGTTAGTTACCTGACTTTGTAAATTAAGTTTTATTGGAACATAGCCGCATCCATTCCAATACATTATGTATTGTCTTGTCTGCTTTCAGGCTACAAGGGTAAAGTTGAGCCTGTATGACCTAAAAAGCCCAAAATATTCACATGAGAAAAAGTTGGCCAACACCTTCCCTAAACCATGAAAAATTATCCTGTTCCTTTTTGTGTAATCCACATAGAGGCAGAGATGCTGTTTCTTAAAAGAATCATTTTCTGTACTTTATGTTATTTGCACCATATTGTTGACTACCAACAAAAAAAGAAATACAGGGTGCTTCTTGGTGGAAGGCCTAAGGCTCCTAACTAGAGTTTCTCCTTTTATATTTATTTTTACATGTTGTATTGTCACTTTGATTAAAGAGCTAACTATTGGTTTTTAGGCATGCATGATCCTATCTATCTCAATCAAATGTCCACATGACCAATAATAATTTTATTTGATTTCCTAAGATTAAACATAAATGTGGACTATATTTCTTCAGTAGATCCACAATGTAAGAACTCTGTGGAAAGAGTTGTTAAAGATGCTCAGCGTTCCCTGTCTGAAGTTTACATGCTTTATAAGAAAGCCCAGGAGCTTCTTCAATGCCCTTCTTCAGTATTATGTTTTTATCTTCAAGGGAAAGACTGATAAAAATCTCTATGAAATACCCAGTTATTATACCCAGTTAAGAGAAAAACACTGTCCTCCATTCTGATATTACTAGTTGCAGTTATAAATGAATCATAGTCATTCAATGTTTATTATCTACAAATAGTTTTTTTGTCTAATCTACTATGTGCCTAAAGGCTCTGCTATTAATCTCAGACTTGAGGTTTTGTCTTCATAAAGGGCAATCTAAGCCAGGCATGGTGGTGCATACCTATAATCCCAGTATTTGGGAGGCTGAGTCAGGAGAATTACAGATTTGAGGCCAGCTTCTGCAGCTTAGCAAGGCCCTCAGCAATTTAGTGAGACCCTGTTCCAAAATTAAACGAAAATAAATAAAACAGTGCTAGGGGTGCAGCTCAGAGGTAGCATGCCCTTGGGTTCAATCCCAAGTACCAAAAAAAAAAAAAAACAAGGGGGGTGGTCTGAGAGCTTCATAAAAAGGTCTGTACAAGATACCCTGAACGATTGATACTTCAAAGACCAGACTCTTGGGTATAAACTCCTGTGCTGATATTTACTTATATGACTTTCAGGTCATGGCATGGGACTTAAGAGTTCATATAGGTAATAAGTTTGAGGGATCTTACCTGGCCCTTTCTTTTAAAGATTCCACAGTCTACTGTTGGGGAGGAATGTTATCAGATTATTATAATTGTGATGACTGTAACTGAGAAAGATTAGACGTGCATATTGTATAAAACTACAATTGATGATGCTCAACTTAGTCTGGGGCATCCCAGAAGGCAGCTCAGAGGAAATGGGGAAGAGGAAGGAAAGAAAAGGGAACATAGGGAAAGGAGAGATTGTGTAAGGCAGGAAGCAGCACAACTTTCCAGGGACTTGAAAGATAGCTCTGTGTGTCCATCAGCACACAACTTAGAGGAAGGAAGATGTATTTGCTCACAGTTTCTTTGAGATTCCAGAGTTCAGTCTATGTCAGATTGGTCTGTGGAGCTCAGGGCATTGCAGTGGGAAGCAGAGAGAGATGAGAGAGAAAGAGAGAGAGAGAGAGAGAGAAAGAGAGAGCTCTGCTCTCACATCATGGAGTCCTGAAGCAAGAGAGACCAAGCAAGCAAGGGATTCAAAGAAAAAAGCACAGTCCCTAAGGCCACACCCACAGAGACCCACCTTCTCCAGCCACACCCCACCAGCCTAGGTAACCACCCAATAAATCCATTACAATGGCTTTATCTACTGATGAGATTTCAACCCTCATGACTGACTTACATTAACTCTGAACATTAATACATGAGCTCTTCAAGGGACATTCCATTTCTAACCATAACACCCTGTAATTGGGACACAGAAATCTGTGGCAGGGTCTGCAAGGCTCCTCATGCCTTGTCTTCCTATGATCTTGTCTTCAAGCCTTTAATTTTCCTAGATCACCCCTGCTATGATCCCACCCCAGGCCCTTCACATTGTCTGTCCCCTCTACCCAGAATTCTCCTTGTCCCCGCTATTGGCACAATGATGCATCCTTCAGATCTTTATGTTTATATAGCATCTTATTAGTGAGGCTTTCCCTGACACAATATGAAATAAACCCTCCCCTTCCTTGTCTCCTGACCTGTTTTATTTCTCAATCTACTACTTATTTCTGGATGGCACATCACTTACTCTTGTTTTTATTTGTTGACTGTTTCCTCTCATAGTGTATGAACAGCTCTATAGGGGTGGGGATGCCCTTCTATTTAGTTCACTGACATCTCCAATGCATAAGAGAGTATCATATATGAAATTTTTTTTTTTTTTTTTTTTTTGCGGTACCGGGGATTGAACGCAGGGGCGTTCTACCTCCGCGCTACGCCCCCGGCCCTATTTTTTTATACTTTATTTTGAAACCGGGTCTCACGAAGTTGCGGAGGGCCTCACTAAGGAGAGAGAGAGAGAGAGACAGGGAGAGAGAGAGCGAGAGAGCTGAGGCTGGCCGCGAACCCGGATCCTCCGGTCTC
>PVJS01016554.1:19480-37435 GCA_004027185.1 Glis glis | reverse complement strand
CACCACCACCACCACCACCATCATAACCACTAGTCATCGCCACCACCACCAGCAATACCATCACCACCACCACTACCATCACCACCACCACCATGCCTGCACCACCCCCGCCGGCAGCACCATCACTGCTGTAACCTCACTGCCATCGCCATTTGCCTCAACACCATGGCCACCACCTCATCATCAACCTCTCACCAGCACCAGCACCACCACAGGCAGCATGAACACCAGCAGCACATCACCACCTACTCCACAACCACCGTCCTCACCGCCATTCCCATCTCCCTGTCCTTACTCCCTCCACACCCACCTCTTCCCCTCCCAAGAGAGGCCGAGAAGGCTCACGGAGCGCCCGAGTGATGGGCCAAGACTCCCGTCAGTCCCCAAAGGCGCGCTGACACCAGCCTCCCAGCAGACAGACTAGCCCGCTGGGCTGACAGCTGACGGCCTAGACAAGGGCAGGCAGCCACGGGTTGAAAACTGGATGCCCGGCAGGCTGATGACCAGAAACTGACCAATGCATCCTCCCCCGGCCCGAGGGGGCCTCCCGACCTCCACCTGCTTCTCTCCACTCCACCCTCTCCATGGCCAGGAGACCACACCCCCTTCCCAGACTCTAGTCTCCAGGACACAGAGGGACGCGTGCTTTCTGCTCCCACTGGCCCCAGAGTCCTTCACGCACTCACAGGGGCGAGGCCTGCCTCTGGCCTCCTGGGCTTTAGAAACCCATTTCTCTGCCACCCAATCCGGGCACAGTTACCACTGCAGCAACAACATGTAGGTCGGAGTCAGGAAGGCATCCCCCTCCAAGTGCACCCCACCTCCATGCCCTAGAGCCTAGCTCTGTGCCTGCAGTACCCCCCCAGCCAACTGCACCCCTCATCCAAGGAGCTCCCCCTCCAGCACTCAAGCTGGAATCCCACCTCTGCCACCAACGCGCTGTGGGACCACAGGGAGAAACTGCTGGGTAGGGTGCCTGGCTAGCTTTGGGGTGGGAGGACATCTAGTAACTCCTGCATTGCTGGATCCACCCAGGACTCACGCCAGAGCTCAGGTCACTGCCAGGCCCCCCGAGCTTGGCCTGGTGGGGGGGCAAGAGGGGCTGGGGTGGCCTCATCCCTTGGGGTGAGGGAAAAATGCTGACAGCTCCGACGGGCCTCTCCGTCTGGCGTCCCTGTCTGTAGCTCCCTCCCCCACGCAGCCGCTCTTCTAGAAGATGCCGGGTTCTTGGCCCAGCTCCAGGTTACTGAGGACTCAGACTTGCATCCTCTTAGATCCAGCGTCTGCACGTCTTGGGTCTGAGGGGCGAGGATGGAGGGACTGGGGGTTAGGTCATGGCCAAAGGCCACTCAGTCCCGTTGGCACTGACCACTGCCAGGGCTGCCCAGCCCTGGCACCAGGTATCCTGCGCCCACAGCCCCTCTGTGGTCTTGGGTTGGGGGTGACATGGCTCTCTCTGACTGAACCGTCAGGGGCTGCCCTTCAGTGTCCCTGCTGTGGTGCAACTCCTGCCCAGCTTTCCAACAAGGAGCCTGTCCACGTGCGGGCATGGAGTGTAGACAGGGAGGAGCGGACGGGAGTGCTTAGTCCTGAGCTTGCAGAATGGGCAGGAAGCTCCTGGGCACTGGGCGGCACGCCACTCACCGGCCGCTGTCCCGGGTGGAGTGCGTACGGAGGGGTTTTACCCTTTCCTGAGTTCAGAAGCCAAGAGAAGAGCCATTGCCCCCCCACGCCCCAGGCCAGCTACTCTGAGCTCACAGGCAGACCCCACTGAGGCTGGAGGCAGAGGGGCAGAGGCGGAGGCAGTGACCCGGTCCACACCATCATCCAAATGCGGCCACTCCTCTCCCTCTCCTACCTGCCAAATTCTACACCTTTGCTGTCTGTGACCCCTGCAGGCTGGAACTCTCCCCAGGCAGAAAAGAAGGGGGAAATAAGGGAGCCTCTGCAGCTCTGCTGCCCGGCAAGGGTGCTGTGCATGGTGCTCTGCCAGGCTGCCCTTGGGGGCACCTCATCCACCCCTTGCTAGGGTTAGCCTGGTCCCCTGGGGAGAAAGCAGCTCTGCCTGGGGTTCCTCCCTGGACACGGCCAGCGTCTCCTGCCCCACAAGAGCCTCTGTGCCTGCTGACACCCGCCACCACCCTGGAGACTGACCCATGTCCCCTTCATCTGCCACCAGATCCCCATTTTACAGAAGACACGGAGACCAAGAGAGGCTAGAAAGAGGAGGACGCGATGGAGCTGAGGTGAGCCTCACACTGAAGCAGTAGCCGGGAGGGAAGGGAGGGGAGAGGAAATGCCCCGCCACACCAGCCTTCCAGGGTCCTGGATTCCAGCCTCTCTCTGCAGCCTCCACCATTGGTTATGGCAATGGTGCTGGCAGTTTGTCCCAGCTCCCAGGCCCCTGGTGTCAGGAGTGGGAGGTCAGAGGCTTGGCCACGCCAGGAGGAGAAAGCTCTGGCTAACGGGAGGCCCCTGGTGACCTCCTGGCCTTCCTGCAGCCCTCCTCCAGGCCCACTGCTGGGACCCGGCCGGCACCCCTTGGCGGTCTGCAAGCCAGCTGGCTGGACGGCGCCCTCGCTTCTTGCTGCCCTCAGTCTGTCTGTCTGGCCCAGGCAGGCTGGGATGGCTCCTCATCCGCCACGGCTGACAAGGGCTGACTTTCCCTCCCCCTCACAGGCCTTCCTGAACAGGCTGCCTGTGTCTGGGGCCGGGAGGGGTTGGGGGAGAGCTCTGGGACGCCTCTCATCCCGCCAGCCAGCGTGGCCGTCTTTGGGGCAGGCGGTGGAACGGAGCCTGGGACGGCGGAGTTGGCGTTAGGACATGGTGGAGCTTCACGAGCGACCTCTGCCTGGCCTGGGGACCGAGGCCCAGAAGGACGGTGTGGCCTAAGCTGCCTCTGGCCTGGTCCGCAGAATGGAATCCGCCCGGTCACACTTTGGGCACAGGGTGGCCTCAGAATTGGGATTCTTAAGGATCAGGAGGTCTCTGAGCAAAACCTGGCACCCTCTTCCCAGCGCGCCACGCTCCACAGACAATTTCAAGGGTCTGCAAAGACCCCACCCTACCTTTTATTTTTCCTGGGGCTTTCTGAAATAACTGCCTTCCTGATGTGGTGGCCGGACCAGGGAGTGTCCCCAGAAGGCCCACAACAGGAATCTGGGGGAGGCCGCTTGATGCCTCATTAAAACATTCCGAAGAAAACCCCAGTTCCTGGGAGGGCTGGCCCCCTCCTACCGCTCTGTCCACAGCAGTTCTGGGAGCTGGGGGCTGGGGCGGAGGAGGATGTGTTTAAGGGCAGGTGATATAAAAAGCCTCAACAAATCAATGAGAACAAGATTAATAATCCATAGAAAGACGGGTAATGGCTCTGGGCGAGCTCCTCTGAGAAGATGATTATAATAAACAAGTGTAAAGTCCAAAAATTGTTGGTAATCAGTAAATTAAAATGACAAGAGACACCAATTTTTGACCTATCAGAATGCAGAGGTGAGGCCACTCTACCTCCAGGCAGCCACCTCACTGTGCAAATCGATGCGACACGGAATTCTTACAACCCTCTCTGTGTCGGCTGTGTTTAATTTCCTTCCTGCATGAGCTAAAAAAAAAAAGAACATAGAGGTGAAAGGAAAGGACCCTCACCCTGAGACAGAGGGTGTGGGAGGGGAACCGGACAGTCTTGGTGAGTACAAACCCGCAGGAGCTTCTTAGAGGGCAATTTGAGCATGCCTATTAAAACGGAAGTGTGCATGTTCTCAGACCCAGCAGACACAGAATCTAGAAATATCCTACTGGGAAACAGTCACATGGGAACACAGGAGGGCAGTTCAAGGAGCTTGCCTGCTGCGATCTGGAGTCTCTCTTACACACGCACACATGCTTGCACACACGTACAGGAAAATGTGGAAAAACAACCTCAGGATATTCCTGGGGACTGCCTAGGGAATCTTGCATTTTGGAATAGTATGCAGCATTTAAAAAGATAGATTTAAGCGGGGCACAGCGGCACACGCCTGTTATCCCAGCACTTGGGAGGCAGAAACAGGAGGATCGAAGGTTCTAGGTTAGCCTGGGCAACTTAGTGAGACTCTCAGCAACTTAGTGAGACTCTATTTCAGAATAGAAAATAAAAAGGGCTGGGAGTGTAGCTTGGAGGTAAAATTTCCCTAGGATAAATTCCCAGTGCAAAAAAATAAACTAATTAAAAAAGATAGATTTAACCCGGGTGTGGTGGCGCACGCTTGTAATCCCAGTACTTGGGAGGCTGAGACAGGAGGATCGCAGGTTTGCGGCCAGCCTCGGCTACTTGTGAGGCCCTCTGTAACTTAGTGAGACCCTGTTTCAAAATAAAGAATAAAAAATTGGGCTGGAGGTGGAGTTCGGAGATAGAATGCCCCTGGGTTCAATTCCCAGTACCACAAAATAAATAAATAAATAAATAAATAAATAAATAAATAGATTTATATTTACTGACCAAAGATCTCTAAGATCCATCTTTAAGTAGAATCCATCTTTAAGTAGAAAAATGCATGTGGCAGAACCCTATCTAGTAATTGATACCATTTATTTAAAACAATGTTTATTTAACTGATACCATTTATTTAAAACAATGTTTTCTGTTCAGTTTCTGAACAGAAAACAAGAGAACAAAGTTATCTGACTGATACATACACAAAGAAGTACCACGCAGGGAGAGAGGCATGCAGGCAGGACTTCCCCCACTGTCAAAAATGTCTTTTTAAGCCGGGCGTGGTGGTGCACGCTTGTCATCCCAGTACTTGGGAGGCTGAGACAGGAGGATCACAGGTTCGCGGCCAGCCTCAGCTACTTAGTGAGCCCTCTGCAACTTAGTGAGACCCTGTTTCAAAATAAAGAATAAAAGTAGGGCTGGGGGTGTAGCTCAGAGGTAGAATGCCTCTGGGTTCAATCTCTGGTACCACACACACACACAGACAAAAAAAAAAAAATGTATTTTTTTGGAAGGGGAGATGGGGCTTGGGAGTGACCAAGGAGGATTTCTGTTTAATCTGTATTAATAAGAATGAATATATGCATGTATTAGATGTGAAATTAAAAGTAAGAAAATAAAAGTAAAGTAACAGGCAGAGGAAAAAAGAAAAAGAAACCCCAGGGCTGCTCCTGGCTAGAAAAGGAACTCCCGGGCCAGCAGCTTTGGCCTGCTTTGGAGGAAGTTGCTCAGGGCAGAAGTCGGAGGACCTGGGTTCAAATCCCACCTCTCAGGCTCACATGTGGGCCTCGGGGCTTTTCTGTAAAATGGCTGAGTGAACAGGTGGAATGAGAAAATATCTGTGACAGTTTTGAGCTCAGAGTCTGGGGACAGCCACTGCTGAAGGCACATTGGTCCTTCCTGTGTAGAAGTAAGCAGGCTGGGGGCTGCCCCAGGGCGAGCTGGGAGGGGTCCTGGGCTCCAGCCTGCCTGCTCACCCCAGGTACTAAAAGCCTACCCCCACATCGAGCCCTTCCACAGGCAGGGGACAGTGTCCTCAGGATGAGGCATCCCCAAGGACAGACCACCCTTCTGCCTCCCCTCACAATGCAGGGGCCCACCCCTTCCTCTACACATCACTCCTCCCGACCCCCTGCCTCCCTACTCTTCTCCCCTGTAAGACCCAAGATGGACCAGCGTGTTGGACCGCGGTCCACATTTTCCCAGTTGGAAGCTCTTTGGCCGAAAGGTCAATGGAGAAGTGAGTCTGGTGTGAGGCCGGCGGGGCCGGGAGCCGAGGTTGGTGGGCTCGGCAGGCACGGTTCTAATCTGGATGAACAGTAGCCCTGGGCTCAGCGGAGGGGGCAGGCAGCCGGCCAGATTCTTGCTGGCTGTCGCTGAGCCTTGTCTGTGTGGGGGGGGATTCACAGGGTGGACGTGGGTAGGCAGGCTACGTCCCTTGAGCCACATCCCCTATCCCTGAAGCCAGGGAAGGTCTAGTCCACTCAGCTGCCCCCCAAGGTCCCATCGCTCTCTCCTCCTACCCTACCCTCAGCCTTGGACCAGGGCTAAGCCAGGAAAAATGTTTGCATATACCTCAGTTTCCCTACAGAGCAGTAGGGGCTCTGTGGACCCACGGCTAGATAGAGGCACACGGCTCTGTGCTTGGTTAGCAGGAGATAAATAACAGTCACAGTGGCCGTGTGATTTAGGTCAATTTAGAAACAGGGACACTCCCTTCGGCAGAGAGTTATGGAGAAGGTTAGACTAGCTAACATACGCAAAGTGCTTACAACAGGGTCTGGCAAATAGGAAGTACAGAAGCATCTATGAACACAAGTAAGATGCCGGGCGCCGTGGTTCGCCTGTAATCTCAGCCCCTGGGGTGGCTGAGGCAGGAGGCTGGCAAGCTTGGGGTCAGCGTAGGCGACTTATAAAAAGGGCTGGGGATGTAGCTCAAATGGTAGAGTACCCCTAGGTTCAATCCCCAGTGCCACAAAATAAAATACAGACCTGGGTGCACACAGGCTTGGGATGTACCCACCCCACACACACACACACACTCAGGACTGTGCCTGCAAGATGTGTGCAGACCCACAGCTTCAAGCTCATGTGAACTCATGCGTGAACCTAGGTACACACAGTCCACAAAACCCGGTAAACACCAGGTCCAGAGTCCTGTGCTGGGTCTGACACACGCACTGTCTTGGAGGACACCCACAGTGGGCACCCACACACACACACTGCATGCAGAGCTCACTGAGGGGAGGTAGGGAACCAGCACCAGCGCCCCAATCTGCAGGACCCGCTGTGGGGGGGTCTGAGGGTCCTCGGCTGGGAATCTTGAGGACCCGGGTACTGGCCTACCGGGTGAACAAGGACCATGGCGGAGGGCAGAGCCTCAGATTAGGGCGATATCGAGCCAATGTTACAGACGGGGCAACTGAGGTGTGTGGGGGCCCAAGGTCACACAGGCATTAGGCGGGAGGAAGCCCAGAGCTCCTGTCCCCCACTAGGGCTCTGTCCTGTGTAGGGAACTGTTGCTGGTCGAGAGGCTGCCTGCCCTCCAGCCTTCTTACAGGCAGATGCTCCCACCCAGGCTGGGCTGGGGAGAGCAGCACCTTAGAGTCCGCAGCAATGGGCTGGTCTCCTGGGATGGGGCTGCTGTAGGATGGGACTGAGGGGAAGGGACATTCTCTTCTCCAGGAAATGGCCCCAGACCCTGGCCCAGGATGACAGGCTATGTCCTTAGAGTTGCCGCCTCTCTGCCCGCTGTCTTTCCCTATCTGTGTCTGCTGTTCTGGGTCTGTCTGAGCCTCCTGCTCTGGGTAGCTCATCCCCACACCCTTCCCCTGCCTTTCTAGCTTACTCTACCATGCTGCCTCTTGGGCTCCACTCTCAGGGGGGTGCACAGTTTTTCCAGGGGGGCCCTCACTTACCAGAATCCCCCCAAGCATAGTGTATGGAGAGGCCAGTCTCCGTGCCACACAAACCCTCCCCCCTGGGTCGAGCTGGACTTTAGGCGAGCATGTGTGTGATCCTGAGAGCCCCAGCGCCCTAAGTCCTACCCCTGCCCGGGATTCTGACCTCAGACCACAGCCTTGTGTCCCTGGACTGCAAGCAAACTTGCAAGAGACGAGCCCCCCAGGCAAAGTCTGCGACTCCATATAGGAGCCAAAGTTCTCTGCCCATCACACTGTCCCCTTGGAAGGAGACAGCCAGAGAGACCCCCTGCTCACAGCGGCTGAGGGTCCAGAAGCCCCACCACAGATCCCCAGACCTGGGACCCCAAACCCAGGCTTTGGAAATAGGGACACTTCAGGCAACGGAGCTCACAGTGCAGACACCCCAGAAAGGGCAGGCACCCAGGATCCCGAGTCAGAAGGGCCCCCCAGAAAAAGTCCAGACTACCGGGAGCACCCAAGACTCCGTGCCCCAGACCCGGCCCAGGGACCCCGGAGCGAGGCGGGCGAGGGACTTACCAGCGCGTACGCGGAGCCGAGCACGGGGCAGCAGAGCAGGAGCGCCAGGCCGGGTGCGATCCGGGCGGCCCCCATGGCCACCTCCTAGGGCCGCGTCCCTCGGGGCAGCCGCCGCGGGCCCTGGGGTGGTGGGGGGTGCAGAGCTGCGTCAGGCCGGGCCGCCCCGCCCACGCCCCGGCCTAGGGGACCCCGGCGTCCCGGCGTCCCGAGGCCCCGGGGCCCGGCGCGGGGCCCATGCGCCCAGGGCGAGCGAGCGCAGAGGAGAGAGGGCGGGAGCGAGGAGGGAGGAGGCAGCCCCAGGCCGGCGGGCGGCGGGCGGGCGCCGAGCGCTGCGGAGCGGCCCGTCTGCCTCGGAGCGGAGAAATCACAACCATATGGCCGGGCCCCCCGCCCCCGGCCCGCCCCCCGCCCCGCCGCGCCGCGCCGCCTTTCCTTTCTTTCTTTTTTTTCCCTTTGGGGAGCTGGGAGCTGCGGCTTCGCCCCACGCCCAGCGGGGGAGGGGCGGGGGAGGGGTCGGGGTCGCGGTCTGCGGGGGGCGAGCGGGCTGGTATTTTTAGCTCCGCGGCGGCCGGCGGGAGGGGAGTCGGGGCGGGGCAGGGGGCGCGCTCGGAGCCGCGCGGGGCGTGCGATCCCCACTTTGGGCGACACCGAGCCCTTCGGGGTTCGGAGCGCGCCGGCTCCCGGGGCCCCGGCCCCCATCCCCCGGGCGCCCGGCCCGCGCACCCCTCCCCATCCTCGGCCGGCGTCCGGCCCGCGCGCGCGAGCGAGCGCGCCGGCGGCCCCGACGCTCCGTCTGCCGGTCTGTGGGTCCGGCTGGGCTCCCCCGGCCTTGGCCTCCGCTCCTCCAGCGGCCCCAGGCTCGGTTTCGGTCACTCCCTCGCTCCCTCCCTCCCCTCCCCCTTCTCTCTACGAAAACATTTGCAAGTTTCCAAAAAAGCCACCGAGCTGCGCGGCGCGGGGCTGGCAGCTCCATCGGGCTCCGCGGAGGCGCCGCCGATCCGCCCGGGACACCGCGGCTCGGCCAGGCCCCGAGTCGCCCCGGCCCGGCTCCGGCCCGGGCGCCGGCCCCCAGCCCCGACTTACTTGGAGCGCGCCGCCGCGGCCCCCGCCTTGCCATGGGTGTCGGGGCTCCCCCGACAGCTCCCCCAAGCCAGCGCCCGGTCCGCGGCCCCGGGGGCGCTTCATGGAGCTCTCGGGACGCCCCCGGCCGGCCTGGCCGCCTGCGCCCCCCGCCCCGCCGCCGCTCCAGCCGCCGCCCGCCGCGCGTCCCAGGCTCGGCGTCTGCGCTCCCCTCCCTGCGCCGGGCGCCGCGGCCCTCCCCCGCGCTCGCGGCCTCCTCCCCACCCCCTCCGTCGCCTCGGCGGCGGGTGCGTGGAGGGGCCGAGCCGGCCCGCCGCCCCCCGCTCCGAACCCTCCCCGGAGGCCCGGCCGGGGTCGTGCGGCGGCGGGACGAGCGCTGGAGGGGACGGGTCTGGGCAGCTCGGACATCAGCCCGGGACGCCGCGCCGCTCCGTTCTCTCCTTCGGGAAAGCACATTTTCCCCCTGATGCCTGGCCCAGGCTGAAGATGGGGACTTCAGCCGCCGAGCAGGCCCTCTCCGGAGCATCCCGGGGGACTAGGGTTAGGGGTAGCCTCGGCGCCCGTGCGCCCGCCCGCCGCGCTCTCGCTCGGGCTGGGGGGGACCCTGGGGAGGTGCTCGGCCGCCAGCCCCGAGCCTTGGCGGGGCCGACGACGCCCTCCCGCCCCGCCCTCGCCTCGCCTCGCCCCCCACCCTGCGTCCCCTTCCAGATCCGTAGTTCTGCGGGGCTCCGGCCGGCCCCCGACCTGCCGGGGTCTCGAGCTTCAGGTCCCGTTCGCACCCCCCGCCCAGGGTCTCTCCTGCCCGGTCTCTCTGGATCTCAACCCATTCATCCTCGGTCAGGGCCTCTCTGGTCGCTCGAGGCTTCAGGACCTGGGACACAGCCGGGAGACCGGCCCTCGGACTTCGCCTTCCTCCCTCCTCCCACCCCCAAATGCTCGCCACTGTCTGGGGTCCGAGGGGACTTGGAGGAAAGCGGGGAGAAGACCCGCAGGGGCTCGGGCCAGATGGGGGTGGGGCTTAAGTGCCCAGTCCGGGAGGGGACCTTGGACCCCCGGCCTGCCACCTCCCCGAGGACCTGAAGGGGCAGGTTGGGCCCAAGAAGGGGCTGGCGGTGTCTGGAACAGAGCGGCTGGAGGAAGTTCTTGCAAGCGGTGCCCTGGGGAATACGAGGAGGCCCAGAGAGCCTCAGCTTGCCTGCTCCTCCTGGCCACTGGGGCTGTCCCACTCTGTGGACCTCCGTTTCCTTCTCTGCAAAATGTGGGAGTTGACCCGCTGATCCGAACTGCACCTTTAACTTTACAGTTTAGTTCCCCTGAGAGTGTGTCCAGGCCCATGGTGCTGGGGGCTCCCCACAAGCATTTTATGGAGCCCCAAACCTCCTGTCCATCTCAGGGAGGGTCCCTAGCAACCAGTGCTGGAATCTGGCTCAGCCACCCTCTCCAGGCTCACCCCCACCCCCATGCTGCCCCACTCCTCTTCTGTGCACACTGCCCTAGAGTTCCCCCTTTTGCCTTGTAGGACTGTGAATTTGAAGCATTTCCCTCCAAAGCTGCCTTTCTGGGTGCACTGTCCACTAGACTCCAGCCTTCTCCCCATCCTCTGTTGGGCTTGGTGTAAAGGCCCCCCTCCCTCCTTGTGGCCCTGAACCCTCCATTTTTGGGGGGGCTGTGATTTCAGGTCTGCCACCTATGGTGTGTGGGCTCCTTGGGAATGGGGCTGAGGTCCAGGTGCCCCAAGTGGGCACACCAAAGGACACATGTGGTCCTTCAGTGCTACATCATGGTGATGGTCTCCGCTTTCTGTTTCTAAGCGACTCTGAGTGTTACGGTCCGATGACCCCTGGCCCCCCATTTTCCCTGGCAATGGGAAAAGAACATTTATGGAAGGTCAGAGGGCTGAGAGATAAACCTAGGGGCTGACGGGCAGAGTCCTTCTCAGATCCGACACCAGAAAGCCAAAGACCTGAAAGGGACATCTACACTTGGGGGGGGGCGCAGGGTGGACTGTGGGCAGGGCTGCGGCGAGGGGTGTGGGGGGCTCTGGCCCCCACTGGCACTCCCCTGGCCCTAACTCATGGGTCTCACCCCAGAGTTTCGTGCTGGGCATTCCACGGCCCAGGGTGGGGCCACTGCTCCGATGATTCACCCCCAGGGCCCTGGTTAAAGTGCCACTATGGAGGTGGGGGTGTCGCACATTAACCAGCAGCACCCCAGTACCGGGCAGAGCCAGCCTTGCCTTTTGACAGGAAGGCCCTGGGGCCCCAGGGTCAGTTTCTGGTGAGTTTCAGGTCAGTTTCAATGGAGTATGGAGAAGCCTGGCTAGGGCTGGGGAGTGGGTCTGAGTCCGTCTCACTGATCCCAAGCCCAGGCCTAGAAGGAGGAGCCCCAGCCAGCACTGGAGCTCAGAAGTAGAGCAGGGCCTGGATTGGGGCTCCACCCCTGCTGGTACAGCTGGCCGCCCCAGGCTGATGGGCCTCCGCTGCCCTGCCGCCACTCTGAGTAGGGCTCTGGCCAAGGTACACAGACCCAGGGCCAGGGTGGGCACCAGACTTGAACCGGAAAGGCCAAGGCTCAGCTCCCTGCTCCCTGTGGCCTAGGCCTCACTCCTCAGAAAACCCCGTGCCCCAGCCAGGAGCTCTTGGGGACAAATGGCCCAGAGATATCACAGCCTCTAACACTTCACCTCGGCCCCAGCCTCAAAGGCGCCTGCCTCCTACCATCAGCATCAGTCCTGCTCCCAGACGGAGCTCTACCTCATGAGGCACCCTGAGCCCAGACCTCATCCCAGTCTGATCTCTAACCCCTGGCTGAACCCTGACCTTGAGCTGAGCCTCCACCCAGGCCTCAACCCCAGACCTCTCTCGGGTTCCAGGCCCCTCTGGAAGCTTTTCAAGGCAAGGGGCCAGTAGGGGAGGGGATGGCCAGGCCACCAGTGAAGTGAGGTGCCATTTTTATAGCCTTTCGGCTGCTCATAAACACCCCCCACCCGGCAGAGTCCCTGGAGGCTCCCACAGCAGCTGGCCTGCAGCCCCCTCCCCTTACAGCAGGGGCCTGGCTTCCTCACCTCAGGAAGGCACAGGAGGGAGGATGGGCACAGGGGACCAGCAGGCCCTGTCCTGGCCCAGGGAGCACTCCCAAAGCAGCGGGAGGTATGGGCCTCCTCCCTCACCAACATCATGGCTGCAACCCCCTGGGGTCACTGCGCCAGGTGCACAGACAAGAGTCCCTGAGGGCAAGCCCTGTCTCCCCACAGTCTGACATGGCTACCAAACGCTCGCTCACCTCACGGGGGGGCCATAGCCCTGGCCTCCCCAGGACCCCACTTGCCTGGAGGCCACGGGCCTTCAAATCCCGCGGGAAGCTGCAGGGCAGGCTCAGGTTGGCCATGGGGAGGCCATGAGCGGCTCCGTGCGGCCCCTTGGTCCGAGCCTGGGCTGTGATGTGGCTGTGGGGCAGGAAGAGGCCTGAGTCAGAGCTTTCGCTTGAAAAGAAAAATTAATTATTTTTTACCCAACCCTGCACTGGCCCAGGACTTTGTCCCAGACCCCAAGCGGGGCAGTGCTGCGATACCCAGGGCTGAGCCTCCCCGTGGCCCTCACAGTGTGCTTCCGCGCAGGCACCCAGGCAGGCGCAGCCTCCTAGACATGTGCCTCAGTGGTCCTTTCCTGGCCCTGCCGAGTCTCTCATGAACTCTCCTTCTGTCTGTCCCTGTGACCCTGTCTAACCCTCCTAGCCCTTTCAACATCCCTGTAATACCAGGCCACCACGAGGTATGCAAGTTCAGGCACCCTGAGAGAGTTCGGGTGAGGCCGGGCTGCTTCATACTCAGCTTCATACCACATCCCAGGGAGGAAAACTGAGCAGAAAAGTCCTGACCTCCTAGCATGGGACATCTGGTGCTCCCCGCTTAGAGAGATGGGGGACCCTTCTTCTACTCCCGCCCTTGTTCTGACCCCTGCAGCCCATGGTCACCCCATATCTGACTCCTTGTCCACTGGAATGCCGGCTCCTGTGTGTAGCCTTAGGAAGCCCTGGATCCGCCCACACACCGCCCCAGGCGCAGAGCCTGCTTGTGCACAGGGTAGGGGGCTGCGGGCAGAAGGACCCTCCTCTGTGGGTCTGTAGAATGGCAGAACCAGGGCTGGCAGGTGAGGATGAAGATTTGGACAACCATGGAGAGAGAGACCATGCAAGGTCCTGAATATCTCACCCCGGGGGCCCCCAGCGCCCAGGACCCCAGCTGGAGGCTACCCTCTGCCCTCTGAGCCCAGCCTGAGCTGGTTCATGTCTGCAAGTCCCAGGCCAGGCCTGACGAGGTGTAATGATTCACATGTCAGCTGCGCTCAGCACATTCCAGCCGTAGCCTCCAGTGCCCAGCGCGTGAGACCACTGGCCCCGAACCACCCCTCCGCACTGGGGTATGTGCCTAGGCCCCACCCCCGGAGCCTCCTCTCCCTAGGTCTTCCAGGCTCCTGGGGAGGGTACCACACATGACAGCTTCTAGTGTCCTGCTTGGTTCACAAACTAGAAAGGGAGGCAGGGAGTTCATTCATACCTGGCCTCCAGGTGGGGACACTGAGGCTCAGAGCGCAGGGTGGACTGGCCAGGCCACGTAGCAAGACTGTGGCCAACAGTGCTCACAGGGCTCCTGCCCAGGGCTCCTCCGACGTGTGAGCTACAGGGGCACCTAGGATGCACTGTCCTCTCTGTGGCCAGGGCCACTAGGGGCCAGGTTATAATTCATGGGTCAGTGGGCAGTTGTGTCCAAAGGAGGAAGGGCTCCTGGAGTCTCTGTTAAGCTTCCCTCCACTCCCTTCCAAGCCTCTGCCTTGTCCTGGGTCCATGTGCCCTGCTCGCCCTTCCCACCATACCCGGTCTCTGGCAGGGAGCAGGAGGCTGGGGCCTGTTCTGCCCTTACCTGTGGGGGCTTGAGCCAGATCCTTCCTGCCCACAGCCTCAGTTTCATATCTGACATAACAGATGGGCAGTTTGAGACGCGAAGGAGCCTCTTAAAGTGCCCAAGCCCTGCTGAGCGTGGTGGCGCACGCCTGTAATCCTAGTACTTGGGAGGCTGAGACAGGAGGATCTCAGGTTTGAAGACAACCTCAGTAACTTATCGAGACTCTCAGCAACCTAGCAAGACCCTGTTTCAAAACAAAAATAAAAAATAAAGAGCTGGGGTATAGCTCAGAGGTAGAATGTCCCTGGGTTCAATCCCTAGTGTCACACACACACACACACACACACACACACACACACACACACACACTTGTGCCCAAGCCCTCCCTAGTCTGGAAGGCAGACCGGCCTTTGCATCTGAGAACCTGAGGTCCTTTTGTGCCCTGCAGGCCGGGCTGTGTTCCTCCAGTGGGCCCCAGCCTAGGGTTCCAAGGGGCGAGTGACAGGAAGTCGTATTTTGGTCCTGGGTCTTGGGGAAGGAAGCAGAGGGAGAATGGCAGCTCAGACCCAGCCATGTTTACTCGGGCTGGGCCCCCTCGGAGTTCAACAGGCTCCCATTCATTGGGAGCCCCATAACCCTCTGGGGCTCCCTGAGACTCACAGCTCCTGGACGCCACAGTTGGCTGGTGTCCCCCGACCCGCTGGGGACCTGGGGCAGGAGTGCAGGAGGACTGGGGATAGTCGGCTAGGGGCGCAGACTTGCTTCTGCTTTTGCATTTTGCGTTGGAGAGATGATTCCTGCCCCTTGCTCACGGAGGAGCAGATGGGAAGATCCAGAGACGGGGTGCAGGTTGAAATGCTCCGCCAGAGCCAGGCGTGCTAGCACACGCCTGTAATCCCAGTACTTGGGAGGCTGATACAGGAGGATTGCAGGTTCGGAGCCAGCCTCAGCAACTTAGTGAGGCTCTCAGCAACTTAGCGAGACCCTGTTTCCAAATAAAAAATAAAATAGGGCTGGAGGCCTAGCCCATAGGGAGAAGGCCCCTGGGTTCCATCCCCAGTATCACAAAAAAAGAAAGAAAGAAAGAAAGAAAGAGAGAGAGAGAGAGAGAGAGAGAGAGAGAGAAAGAAAGAAAGAAAGAAAGAAAGAAAGAAAGAAAGAAAGAAAAAGAAAGAAAGACAGGCTGTGCCAGTGGCCAGGGGGCCTGCAGAACTTTTCTTTGTTTTGTTTTGTGGTGCTGAACCCAGGGGCATTCTACCTCTGAGCTATACCCCCAGCCCTATGTTATTTTTTGTCTGGAAACAGGGTCTCACCAAGTTGCTGAGTCTCACTACATTGCTGAGGCTGTCCTTGAATCTATGATCCTACTGTCTCAGCCTCCCAAGTACTGGGATTACAGGTGTGGGCCACCACGCCTGGCTCTGTTTCCTCTTAGATCATGACTGTATCCCCTCAGACTAGGCTGCAGAGAGTACATGCTCAAATCCTACAGCCTCGCTGGGCATGGTGGCGCATACTTGTAATCCCAGTACTTGGAAGTCTGAACAGGAGGATCGCAGGTTTAAAGCCAGCCTCAGCAACTTAGCAAGGCTCTCAGCAACCCAGCAAGACCCTGTTTCCAAATAAGAAATAAAATTGGGCTGGGAGTGTAGCTTGGAGATAGAATGCCTCTGAGTTCAATCCCCAGTACCATTAAAAAAAAAAAAAAATCCTACGGCCTTCAGGCCTCCTGAGGCTGCAGAATCCTGGATCCCTCATCTGGCCTGGGGTTGCAGACCAGCCACACCTGCAGTCCACTGGAGCAGGTGGCTGCCCTCCTCTCCTCCAGCCCTCTCTTATCAGTTCAGCAGGTCTTTTCGGAAGCAGAGTGTTGGATTGGGTAGGGATGAGGTCCTAGGGTCTCAGTCTCAGCTGCGCTCCAAATACACTCTATTTGGGCAGGCTGGGGTCCCTCGGAATGGAGGGTGGGCAGAGCTGGGGCCTGGGGCTCAGAATCCTCCCCGGCTCTCCGTGACCTGGAGGTACTCCCTTCCCATCCCGGTCTTCAGCCCCACTGGCCTGAGCTCCCCTGCATGGGGAGAGCCGCCACCAGACCCCCTTTCAGCAGCCACCCCACATGCCCCGGGCAACCTGGCCAGCCTCCGAGGACCCTGGTGGGGGCCCGAGGGGGTCTCGCTTCCCAGACGCCTGCCTTCCGGGTGGGGTGTGACTTCCCGCTCCAGAGGTCGTAAAATGCCCAGAAGCCTGTGGGTCCCCAGCGTGTGTGGGAGGGGTCTGTGCCTTGGAATACCCCCTCCCAGGCGTGGGTGACACGCGTTTCCGCCTCTCCCCAGCATGGGTTCCCGCAGCTGCTATTTATAACCTTTAAGAGCTCCTGCCGGCTGCAAAGTTTTCTTAAACTCAAAATATCACCAAGGTCCTGGGCTCGCGTTCCAGAGGCCACTGGGCCCTGCGGTTGGAAGGGAGGAGGGGGCCAGGAAGGAGCAGGGGAGGTGGGGAGGGGGTTGGCTCTGACACGGTCCTTGCTGGGGTCTGGGGCAGGGAGACCTCGGGTGGGGAACCCTGCTCATGACACGCCGGCCCTGTCTGGCCTGGAGGGACCCTCTATGTGGGTGGTCCTTGGTCATGCCGGGCCACATGAGAACACCTGGGCCATCTCTGAGCCTCAGTTTCCTCTTAGCCGGAATGCCTCAGAGGATATTAGCTGGGACCAGGAGTGAACTGGCAGACACTGGGAACATCTCTGGGGCAGGGCGGGGGACGCTTCTGCCTGGCTATCCGGCATCAGAGGAGCCTGATCCAGGCGTACCATGGACGCTGGCTGAACTGGCCAGAGAGGAAGCACTTTGGGAAAGTTTATAGAACGGCATGTGTGAGACTGACCTCCAGGGAGGACAACGGCATGCCCGAGGTCACTGCATGCATACAGAGTCAGTTCCCAAGACTTCTGGTCACCCATGCCCTCTGGGTTCTTGCCAGCTATGAAAGAGGCTGAGGGGCCCTCCCTGGGGACAGGTAGGTCCCCCGCCTTGCATGATATTCCAGAGACAACATGAGAGTGACTTTGGATAGCTCAGAAATCTCCCCTTTTCTTCCCTATCTTCCTGAGGCTCCGGGCCATCCAGTACATGCTGTCCCCACGGCGGATACCCTCGCCTGCCCAATGCGCACAGCTAGATTCAAGATGGTGCCATGTCAACCTTCCAACTCAAGCGTGACACAGAGGACTCCGTGGGGGAGGCAGGGGCAAGGAAGGGGTGATCCAGCAGACAGAAGAGAGGTGGGGACAGAGGAGCCTGCTCTGAAAGCAGCCCTGCCCCCTGTGCTCCTTGTGGCCCTTGGGGCCCCTGGATCAGGACACTCATTCCCTAGACACTTGTGCACCTCCTGTGTGCTGGGCTCTGTGGCCCTGTGTTCCTAGTCCCTGAGTCCCTGCGGGTCCCTCCGAAGGCCTCCTGGGTCTGCAGCCCTCAACCCTCAGCAGAGTGAGACCTCAGACTCCTGACTCTTAGGGGATTAATTTTGTGGAGCTGAGGTTAAAACTCAGGGCCTTTTTTTTTTTGGAACTGGGGATTGAACCAGGGGTATTCTACCTCCAAGTGACACCTCCAGCCTTTATTTATTTATTTATTTTTTATTTCTTTGCAGTACTGGGGATTGAACCAAGGGGCATTCTACTTCCAAGCTACACCCCCAGCACTATTTTTTTATTCTATTTTGAAACAGGGTCTCACGAAGTTGCGGAGGGCCTCGCTAAGTAGCTGAGGCTGGCTGTGAACCTGGATCTTCTGGTCTCAGCCTCCCAAGTACTGGGATTACAAGGGTGCGCCACCATGCCTAGCTTATTTTTTTTTTATTTTGAAATGGTCATGCTAAGTTGCTGAGGGTCTCACTGAGTTGCTGAGGCTGGCCTTGAACCTGTAAACCTCCAGTCTCAGCCTCCCAAGTACTGGTATTATAGGTATGGGCCACTAGCCTCCACTGCAGCCCACTGTAGCCGACTCAACTCAGGGCCGTTTTTTTTTTTTTTTTTTGGTGGTGGTACA
>PVJS01016554.1:0-19380 GCA_004027185.1 Glis glis | reverse complement strand
GTGTGCGCCACCACGCCCGGCCAACCCAGGTAGGGCCTTTTGAATGCTAAGCACACTCTACTTCTGAGCCTCAGCACCCGCAGGGGTGGGACACTTGGCCTGGTGTGCTGCTGCCTAAGTGACCATGAGCCAGGCAGGCCTGGGTCATCTCTGTGGCGGTGTCCGTCCTCCACCTCTGGAGGGCGGGTACAGCAACTGGTTGGAGCTTTGGACTCCAAACGCCTGCCCTCCCCACCCCTTCACCTCTGGGTTGGAGGGCAGACCCCAGGATCCCAGGACTCTCCTTGGGCCTCGGGCGAGACCCTGACATTCACTGTTAGAAAGTTCTTCTCCTGGAGCCCTATGAGGTTGAAAGTCCACCTGGGGACAAGTTCTCAGAAAATTGGGGACAGCCCAAGGGTAGAGCTGGGGCAATTCTAAGTCAACCCTCAGAGGGAGCACCGTGGCTGGGGGGCCAGGGGTTGGTGGGGAGCACCCACCTCAGTCTCCCAGCCCAGCCTAGCCCAGCTGTCCTGCAGCTGCTGCCCTCAGTGGGACAATAGGGCGGGGAGACTGGCCTGTCTGCTCTCTGGATAGCAAAGTCAGGTGAGGGTCCTGGAGGTTATGGAGGCTTCTGACAGCAGGATTATTTCCTGAACGGCACCTACAATTGCAGGCTGGGAGGGGCCATGAGCAAGAAGGTGGGCTGAGGGAGGGGGCTGGGGCCGCACCCACCACAGGCTCTCTTGTTTATACCTTCAGACCATTCCCCCACCACACGGCAGGGCCCCTCTCGGATGGGTGGAGCTCCCGGAGTGTCCCTCCCAGCTTATCTGCAGTTTGGGATAAGCAGTTTGAGTATGCAGAATCTCAACCCATTGTCCTTCTGTGGACAAGGCTCTAAGCTCCAGCCCTCTGCCATTCCTGAGACCTGGGCAGGGGGCAAAGGTCAGGGCAGTGGGGGAGGAGGAGCCTGTGGTCCGGGATGTCTTAGAGGCACACCTGAGCAGACTAGTTAGTTCCCTAGTGTCAACACTGAGGCCTGGGGGGCCAGCACCACAGCTGTCCAGTCCGGCTCCCTGACCTGCTTTGGATGGGGCTGATGCTCCAGGTCTCCAAACCTTCTCGCTGTTCCCTAGAAGAGTGTCTCCATCCAGCCCGGCTCTGGACCTGGGAGCCTGACCTCAGCCCCTGAGGCTCCTGGGGCCGAGGGCTCAGTCCACATGCTATGGAGAGCAGGGCACCTAGGAGCGCCCCTTGCCATCTGCCCGGGGGACTCTGAGAGATCACACCCCATTCCGGGGCACCCATAAGTCTCTGAGTCTGCCATGGCTCCTGCAGCCCTCCAGGCAGGCCTGATGGGACGACGCCATCCCCTCCCCGCCATCCTCTCTCCCTCTGCCTTCCCTCTGCTCGCCCTGGGTCCAAGATATGGGAAAGGAATGGGTCGGGAGTCTTCCAGAGAGTCCTTTCCCACGAGAGCCGAGCTCTGACCCCGGCCTTATCTGGCTGGGATGCGCCAAGAGCAACACAGATGTGGAGACTCGTGAGCCCCAAACCCGGGGATGCTGACCTCCCCGGCCAGCTGCTCTGCTCCCCTCTGCCTCCCCTTCTGTGAGCAGGGGAGGGGGCGGCCTCTAGGGATGTGTGGGAGGAGGCGGTGGAAGGCCTCCCCCAGCCCCCCAACACCTTGACAAGCTTGTTCATGCGCATGCGTGCACACACAATACACTCAGACGGCGCCAGGCAGGCCTGGAGGGCCCTCACCTTGCTCCTCCTGCCCCATGCCTGTTTCCAGCCTGAGTTCTTTCTATACTTGTGAGCTCCAAGGTGCAAGGCATTAGGTTTGTGTGTGTGAGTGGATGTGTGTTCATATGTGTGTGAGTATGTATATATGTGCATCAGAATTACTTGTGTGCATCTGGGCCGTGGTGGCGCATGCTTGTAATCCCAGTACTTGGGAGGCTGAGACTGAAGGATTGCAGGTTCATGGTCAGCCTCAGCTGCTTAGTGAGACCCTGTTTCAAGCAGGGTAGACCACCCTTTGGTTCCATCCCTGGTATGACAAAAAGAAAAAAAAAAGAATTATGTGTGTGCACAAGTGTATGAGCATGTATATATAAACATCAGAAGCATGTGTGTGCACAGGCATGTGAGTATGTATATATGTATCAGAAGCATGGGTGTGCACAAGTGTATGAGTGTGTATCTATAAACATCAGAAGTACATGTGTGCACAGCCATGTGAATATGTATATATGCACCAAGAAGCATGTGTGTGTACAGGCTTGTATGTATGTATGTGCATCAGAAGCACGTGTGTGCACAGGCGTATAAGTATGCATTATGTGCATCAGAAGCATGCATGTGCACAGGTGTATGAGTATGTATATCTATGCAGAACCATGTGTGTACACAGGCATGTGAGTATGTATATATGCATCAGAAGCACATGTGTGCACAGGCGTGTAAGTATGTATTATGTGCATCAGAAGCATGTGTGTGCACAGGCATGTGAGTGAACCGCTCCTGGCAGGGGCTTGTCCGGCTTAGTGCAGATCTACACCCTGCACCATGAGGGTTTCTGTGCGACCACCACTGGTGCTGGCAGGGCTAAGCGGGGCAGCCCTGGGTCTGCACACCACCACAGCTAGGTGGGGACTGCAGGGGACAGGGGTCTCCCGGCCAGCACCACTCTCCTCCTTGTGACCCTCCTGACACCGTCATCTCTGTCCCCCACTGCCTTCTGTCTCAGGTCCCTCTGTTGCAGCCATGCACCCACTCTCTCCTCTTGCATCCCCGTCTGGAGCCCACTTGGGCTGTGGGTGGACGAGAGGTGAGGGTGAGGGTGAATTTGCCTCATCCCCACTGGGAGCTGAGCTTGCAACCGGGCTTGGCACACATGTCTCTAGGCTCATCCTTCCGTGGGTGGCCCCCGTCCCCGACCCTCCTCAACAACCCATCTGTCTCGGTCTCTGCCATGGTCAAGGGTCCGGCTCCAGTTTCTCCACGGGGGCCGGGGGAGCCGGTTCTTCCTCCCAGCCAGCGTGAACTGTTTGCCTGAGACAGTCGGTCCATCCAGTCAAACAAACACTCAATTCAGACTCCTCGTCTGACGGACGGGGTTTTTTTTTCCTCTGCTAAATTTACTTGCATTTTTGACTGAATTGGCCATTCAACAGAGGTTGTGTCCACACGCCCCCACCCCGCCCATGCCAACAGATGAACAGGCCACAGACGGACACGCACACAGGGCCAGGAGCACCCAGGCGCGCTCAGATCCACGAGTGGTCACAGCCTCATGCCCTGGTGACACGTGGAGAGGGTTCACACAGTCACACGTGTGCCTCCCACCCTCGCACTCCTGATGACACATGCCGGCCGCACATGCCATGCAGTCACACACGTTCACACTTCATGGGCAGTGCCTGTATACACTTGGTCCTATTTTGGGGACGCCTTGGGGAAACAGAGGCCAGGCAGGGAAGACCAGGGTCCAGAGCTGGGTGGAGCCTCGCCCTCCCTTCCACCCTGCTCCCTGCACCCTCCTCCCTCAGCCTGGCGGGGGGGGGGGGGGTTCTGGTCATCTCAGGCCGCTCCCGAGCCCCTGCAAACCTCAGTAGCAGCTCCCAGACCCTGATCCTAAAAGGGGA
This sequence comes from Glis glis, assembly GCA_004027185.1. NCBI lineage: Eukaryota > Metazoa > Chordata > Mammalia > Rodentia > Gliridae > Glis > Glis glis. Next base: position 15,748 of record PVJS01016554.1, on the reverse strand, counting down.
CTTTTTTTTTTTCTTCCAAGGACAATAAATATTTGCTCTTTGGGAGCCTGCTGGTGAGAGAGGACAGGGTTTGGCCCGGTGGCAGGGAATGTCCAGGACAGTTGAGCGAGGCCACAGCCATGTCGGGAGGGGGTGTCCGGAAGCCACCCCAGTAGGGGCTGGGAGCCGGGGCTCAGGGCTGTGCCTTGGGCCTCTGACCCCAGCCCCCAACCCCAGCCTTTTTCTCAGCTGTCTTGGCCGGCATGTGGGCACCCCTCACCCCATGCTGCCGCACGCCTCGTCCCTCAACAGCCTATTTTTCAGCTCTGTTCACGTTGATAGCCCCTTCCCACCCACTTGTTCTGACTCTTGGGGGAACGTAGGGGTTCAGTACTCTCATACACACTTTCAGTCTCTTTCTTTAGGCATGGGGCGGCTGTCCCCAGGACAGGTCCCTGAGGACAGACTGGAGGCAGGGATTTGTCCTCCTTCCATAATGGACCAAGTGCTGCCCCCATGCTGTCCCTCGTGAGGCCCTAGGTCCCGGAGGCTCCTGCCCGCCCAGCCCTCCATGCAGAATTGGGCTCCCAAATATAGCGGCCATGGCCACAGCCGGCCAGGACACCACAGCCCCAAGCGTCAGTCCTGGGCCGGGATCAGAGGGGCAGGAGCTGATTATAGGTCCCTGGGCCAAACCCAGGGCTCGCCTGCCAGCCCGCCGAGCCCTGCCACCCCCACCCCGAACCACAAGATTGGAGCATCTGGTCCCCGTCAGCACAGCGGGCAGAGGGAGGGGCCCGGGAGTTGTGCTTGGCCTGCCGAGGACAGGGTTGTCTGTGTGTGGTGGGGCAGTGAGGCTGGGCTGGGACTCGGGGCAGACACTGGCCTCCAAGCCCACAGTCCTGTCGCCCTACAATTGCCCATGGCACAGGTGGGGAAACCGAGGCCAGGAGGGACAGGGAGCAGCCCGGGTTCTCTGCCCCCCGCTAGCACGCTTTCCCCTCTTTCAAGGACTGGGGCTGGGCCTCCGGGAAGCGGGCCACATCCTGTTGGTGGCGGAGCAGCTCTGCTGGGAAGTCCTCCTTGGAATCAGACTTTCACCCCAGGCCCCGTGGGACGGTCCCTGGGCCTGCCCCGTGACACCTCTGCTCAGGGTTGTCAGGCCGCCTTCGACCCACTGCTCCCCATCTGTGCATCCGGGCAGGGGCCAGGCCCGCGAGTGGGTGCCATGTGGAAGGGTTCACGCCTCTGGACACGCGTGTGGCTCAGTGGTGAGCTGCAGCCCTGGGCCTACCCGCGACAGGCAGGGTCCCCAGGACCCGCTGTGCGGCAACATTTGACCTACTTCTACGGCTCTGGGTCTGGCCCAGGCCGCGCTCGGACTCCTCCGGGAAGTGTGGGCTGTGTCCCAGCCCAGAGGCTGTGGGCCAGGAGGGGCGGGCGGGGCGGGCGGGGCCGCCTGTGGAGCCTGCGGCCTGGGGACAAGGGCAGTGGGCAGCCTGACCCTCCTTCCCTCCCCTGCCTCTGGGGCCCAAGGGACGCCCCCGCCCTATGGCCACCAGACTCTGAGCTCCCCAAGTTGGTGCTGTCCTCAGGCTCCTGAACACTACAGGGGTCTGCCAACAACCTCCGCCTGCCCCGTCCCCGTCCACACAAGGCGACAGGCAGTGTCTGGCTGGAAAGCCGGTGGCCCCTGTCCTGGGTCCTGGTTCTGGAGACCAGGATGTAGGGTCTGGGTTTAGAATCCTGGGTCCTGGGTCTAGTGTCTGAGTTTAGAATCCTGGGTCCTAGCCGGGCGTGATGCCACACGCTTGTAATCCCAGTATATTTGGGAGGCTGAGACAGGAGGATTGCAGGTTTGAGGACCGCCTCAGCAAGTAATGAGACTCTCATCAACCTGGCAAGACCCTGTTTCAATAAATAAATAAATAAATAAATAAATAAATAAATAAATAAAACAGGGCTGGTGATGTAGCTAAGAGGTAGAATGCCCCTGGGTTCAATCCTCAGAAACACACACACACACACACACACACACACACACACACACACACACACAAAGAATCCTGGGTCCTGAGTCTGGGTTTAGAATCCTGGGTTCTGGGTTCTGGGTCTGGGTCCTGGGTCTTGGTTGTGGGTCTGGGTACTGGGTGCTGGGTCTGGAGTTTGAGTTTAGAATCCTGGGTCCTAGGTTTGGGTTTAGAATTCTGGGAACTGGCTCTGGTTTCTGGGTCTGGGTTTAGTGTTTGTTTGTTTGTTTGTTTGTTTGTTTTGTGGTACTGGAAATTGAACCCAGGGGCGTTTTACCTTTGAGCTACACCCCCAGCATTTTAAATTTTATTATTATTTTTTGTTTTGAAACAGGGTTTCATTAGGTTGCTGAGAGTCTCTCTATGTTGCTGAGGCTGTCCTCGAACCTGTGATCCTCCTGTCTCAGCTTGAGTCTGGGTTTAGAGTTCTGGGTTCTAGGTCTGGGTTCTGGGTCTGGGTCCTGGGTCTGGAGTCTGGGTTTGGCATCCTGGCTTTGGGGGGCTGGGTTCAGGGTTGAGTGCCCAGTGTAGTTTAGTCCTGGTCTCTGGGTTCTGGGTCGTGAGTCTGGAGTTCAGATTGTGAGACCTGAGTCTCAGGTCTGAGTTTGGGCTTCCCGAGTTCCAGGTTTGGGGTCTGGGCTGGGATCCTGGGGCCTGGGGTTTGGCTTTGGGAACTGGAGGCCAGTTCCCATCCCTTCCACGCCCCCTGCTGGCTGGTCACTGTGGTCAAGCGTGCCCGTTCTGCGGGTCACCCTCCCCTCTTAAGGATATTGAGTGGGGTCTCAGAGGGTTGCCCAGGAGTGGCCCAGGAGAGGGTCTACGTTGAGGGTCTGGGGAGGGCCTAGGGCAGCCACTGGCTGCACCACCATCCTGAGGGGCATCTGCAGCCACCAGAGCCCCCTCCCCTCGCCCCACTCCAGGGATGGGTTTAGGAGGGCTTTCAATTCCCCTGAGGGAGGTGGGTAAACTGAGAAATTTGGGATACTTGTTCAGCCAACATTTATTTATTTATTTTGTGGTACTAGGGATTGAACCCAGAGGGTTCTACTTCTGAGCTACACCCCCAGCCCTTTGATTTATGTATTTATTTTTATTTTGAAACAGGGTCTCACTACATTGCCGAGGGTCTCACTGAGTTGCTAAGGCTGGCCTTGAACCTGTGATCCTCCTGTCTCAGCCTCCTGAGTACTGGGATTTCAGGCACACGCTGCAAGGCCGGGTTTGATCCAACATTTATTGAATGCCCATGTAGGGGCTCTGGGGATGTATAGCCGTGCAAAAACTAAAGTTTCTCCTCATAGCTGAAGTTTGTGGCAGGAAGATGACTAAGAAACTCTAAGAAGCTCCTTTTAGGGTGTGTGGGGATGGGGAGTGGGAGACAGACGGGGCAGAGGGAGCAGGTGGTCTGCTGGGGCTTCTGAGAGGAGCTGACATCTTCCTGGGGCCAGAGGAAACAGGCCTGGGCCTGGGAGGGATCTAGGAGGAGGCCCGGCTCTCCTGCTTCCCCACATGACCACCAAGAAGTCAGGGCCATGTCTCCGCTCCGTCCCCTGGGCTGGGAGCAGAGGGAGGTAAGGTGGCTGCCCCCAGAGAGGCCTGTGTCTCTGACTGGGCCACAGCTCAGACATCAGAGCCTCAGGCCCTGCAGGAGGTGGTCTGAGGCTCAGGCTGGGACCTGGGAGGGAGTAGTGGGCACTGGGCCCCTGCCTGCCCTCCCGCCCGCCCATCGTCTTGCTCCTGACTGCAGACAACCAGGATTGCTGGCCGCAGAGGGGCCAGGGCCTGGGAGGGCTCTGCAGAGCCCCTGCAGGGGGCCAGGAACCCCTTCCAGGTTTGAGGGTGGTCCTGTGGTGAGCCCTGGCCTGCCGTTGCTCCGGGAGCCTGCAGGGGCAGGCCGAAGGGCAGTTGAGACAGTCAGAGGCCTGGCCAGGCCTGCCCCTGAGCCCTGGCGAGGGAAGGGGAGGCTCTGTGTGCACGTCGTCACTGAGGGCCGCCCGTCCTGTGCCTGAGGCAAGAGGACCAAGACACCCTCTCCCTGTCCTGCACACAGGCAGAGGGGGTGGCACTGTAAGGCACTGTCCCCAGGCTAGGACGCCATGTCAGTCGGTGTGAGCCAAGGTTGGTGGCTCCCGAGGGATGGCAGTTGTGTGGAGAGGAAGGCCGTGGGGAGGGTCTGGAGGACCCTGTGTGTGGCCTCTGCCCTGGGCCTCGGATGGGCCTAGTGAATTAAAGGGGACCGGCAGTGTCTTGGCCGCCTGTGGGTGGCTGGGGCCGCTCAGGGACGAGGGACATAGGCCTGGGCCACGGGACTGCCCGCGGCGGTGGTGGCGGCTCTCCCTGGCTGGGTCCCCTCGGGCTGTCTTCTCCCTTTGTGGTATTTCTGGCTGTCTCTGCAGACCCTCCCCCACCTCTTTTTTCTCAAAACTGTTGCCAAACATCTGGAATAAAAGTGAAAAACTCGCCCCCCAGCCCGACGTTGTCAGATCTCCAGATGTGGGGTGGTGTTCTGCCCTCCAGATGGAGGCTGGACGGGCTCCATAGGGGGCGGGGGGATGAGGGCTGACCCCGGACAGCCGTCCCCTCATCGTGAGGCTGACAAGACTAGAGGGACAGACCAGCGGCCAGCCGGCGGGGACGCCCAGGTGGGGAGCCTCTGGTGAGTCCCTTCAGGTTTGAGCCACCCCCTCTCCACGCCTGGCAAATCCCTCGGGGCCTGGGGTGGGGACGCTGCCTCTGAAGTTCCTATCAAAGGCTCTAGGCACTTAAAAATAACCAGGAACACCCCGTTCCCACCCCCAGGCGCGGCCCCAATGTGTTTGCAAGATGTCCCCGCTCTGTCCTGGAAGGGCCTCGTGCCACCTCAGCCTCCCTGCCTCCCCAGATGGGAGCCCAGCCAGGCTGTGCCCTGCCATTGCGGGTGCCCAGGGCTGGACACTCTGGGTGGGCCCTGGGATGGGCACTGGGAGGGGCCCTGAGGGTCAGTGATGGGTGAGCACCCTGGGCTGGGCTGGGCTGGGCAGCAGACAAACCCTGCCACACCAAGGGGTCCCCCAGAGATGTAGACCTACTCAGGGGCCCTGCATGGAGGGAGGCCTGGGGCAGTGGGTGAGCTGACGCTTCCTGGATGGTGCCAGGCATGGCCAGGGCACTGGACCGAGAGATGCTGGGTGCTGCGGTCTGGCAGGGAGCCAGGGGCCCTGGGTGTGCAGGAGAAGGGGGTGCCTGGAGCTGCTGCAGTGGGGACAGGAGGAGGCCGTCTGGGACCCAAGCGCTGGCCTCAGGGCCAGGGCCAGGAGGGAGGCCGTGGAACTGGCCCCGGGAGGTTCGCACCCATTGCCGGGGCTGCGGCTGCCGGCCACAGCTCGTACACAGGCACAGAAGCACACCCGGCCATAAACACAGGTCACAGCCACACACTCACCTGGCCCACACAGACACACAGACACACAGACACACACACACACACATACACACAGACAGACAGACAGACAGACACACACACACACACACACACACACATACCCACAGACAGACAGACAGACACACACACACATACACACAGACAGACAGACAGACACACACACACACACACACACACACACAAACACGGACATGGGGACTTGGTGTTCAGATGGGTGTCCTTAGGGAATCCAGGCCTCCAGCCCCAATGCGGCCCAGAGCCCCAGCTCAGTCGCCTTCTTCACCTGTTCAGTGTATTGGCCTGCGGGGGTGGGGGGTGGGGCAGCAGGCTGAGTGTGCTGTGAGTGTGTGTATGTGTGTGTGCGTGCGTGTGCTAGGCAGTGGCCTCTGTCCCCACCCCCTCTTCTCCCCAACAGGTGACTAGGAGGAATGGCAAGCCCTCCCTTCCCCCTACCGGCTCCTGGGGCTGAACAATGCCCTCCCCAGACCCCAAAATAGCCCCTGAGCCGAGCCAATGTCCTTTTATGGCCCTGTCCCTATTGTGCATGGGGGGTGGGGCTGGGGTCATGGGTGTCCGGACAGGATAAAGGCTAGGGCAGGAGGCTCACCCACCCTGCTCTCTGCATCCTCCTCTCTGAATCCTCTCTGTGCTTGCAGCCCCCATGGCCCCCAAAAAGCCAGAGCCCAAGAAGGACGAGGCCAAGGCGGCCCCCAAAGCGGCAGCAGCCCCCGCACCTGCACCTGCTCCCGAGCCAGAGCGCCCCAAGGAGGCTGAATTCGATGCCTCCAAGGTCAAGGTGGGTGTGGAGCAGGGGCCTGGGTGTGGGGGGGGCAGCGCAGGGATAGATCCCAGAGTGGACCACCCAAGGAGCCAAGGCCGGAAGCTTCTATGCTGAGGTCGGACAAGCCCTGCCTGCTTCGGGGCACTGGGAGGGCTGCAGCAGGAGGGATGTGGGCAGACATCCTGCAGGATTGCCCTGGAGCTACTGAGAGCCCCAGCATTCTAAGGGTGGAGTCTGGGCTGGGGTTTGAAGAGACAGCTTCTCAGTGGTCTGTGGGCTTAGACGCTTGGGGAGACCTGGAGCCCCATATCTCTGAGCCTGGCAGGTTGTCCTTGTCTGGCTGGGGCCCCAAGTCTGTGCCAAGCCTCCCAGGGTGGACAGACGTGGAGAGAGGGGGCAACAGCCCTTGCCCAGACTCACCCTGGCCAAGACCACTGAGCCAGAGCTGGGGGGGCCCTCCTGGGTCTCAGCTTTCAGGTGGGGAAGTTGAGGCACAGGCGGGGGAGGGAAGCTGGGTGGGCAGCTCTGACCAGTGGCCCCAGGAGCCCTGTCTGGCTGGGAAGTCTTTCCTGGCATCTAAACTTGGAGGACGAGCCATGACTCCCACCTGTGGCATCCGCATAGCAGCACGCAGCCCGTGCACTGCCCGTTCCCTGGTCCCAGCTGGCCAGCGGCCACTGTGCCCTGGCGGCCTCCCAAGGGACTCCCCACCCCTGTGTGTGCAGGAGGCCTCCCAGAGCGCCCACGTCCCTGCAGATGGGGGTTCGCATCCCCAGTCCTCTCCATCGCAGGCTTGGTCTCCTCCACTGTGAGGTAGGAGGGTGAGCCCCCTTTCAGGGCCGCTGGGAGTTGCACCTGCACCTGCACCTGGAGTTGGCTCCCTGTCCCCTGCCACCCCCAGGCCACAGACTGGTGTCCTGCAGGGTCCCTGGGGAGGCTCTGACCACCCCCACAGGGGTCAGGTTAGCACCGACCTCTCTCAAGATGGAGATAACGAGGCTTGGCCCCATCTAGCTGGCCGGGCCTTTGCCAGGAGGCAGGGAGCAGCCTGGCCAGGTTTCCTGTGCAGAGAGCTCGTGGGGCTGGGATGACAACTTGTTCTTCCTGCACTGGGTTGAGCCAGAAGCCAGGAGGGACCACCGTGGCAGGGTGGGGGGCAAGTGTCCCTCTGCACGCTGTGCTGTGCGGTGGAGGTTGGTGGGGCCCCAGGGAGCTGCAGCACGAGAGGCGCCAGTCACGCCCCCTCCCCCCAAACTCCTTCACCGTGAACTTGACCTTGAGGAGAATGACTGCAGTGACAAAAATAGACCTGGTATCAGGTGAGGAGGGGGACGCTGGTCCCAGGAGGCCTCCTGACCTCAGGGTGGCCCCAGTGTGGCCTCAGCAAACACTGAGCCCTGAGCTGTGCTGGGGTGGGGCAGCCCTGGGGCCCACAGACAGGGTGTGTGAGACATGGGGTCACATCGGGCCCAGTCCAGAGGGGCCAGGGGCTGTGCAGGGAGCAAACACACGTGCACACGCGCACACGCACACACACACGCACACACACACACGTGAGCACCCCCTCCCCCAGACAAGTTTCCAGTGGACATAGCCTCACGCTTACTCCTGCCCCCACTGAACTTGTGTTCTGTGCACGGTGCACGGTGACCATTCAGCCCACTGGGCTCCAGACAGAGCCAGCCAGGTCAGGCCTGCGACTTGAGGCTTATCTGTCTAGAACCAGGGCCACTGTGGTCTGCTCACGGTGTCCCCTCTTGGTCACCCTCCAGCCGTGGCCCACCAGGCATCAGGTGTGCAGACTCCTGGCTCTCAGGCAGACAGGCAGGGAGGGCGAGGAGGAGGAGGAGGAGGTCAGGGTGGACAGCAGAGGGTCCTGGGTGGTAGCGGCTGGGATGCTGGAATGGGAGGGCAGAGAGGCGTGGCTGGGCTGGCCAGGGTGACAGCGGAGGCCTGGCCTCTTCCTCTGGGTCAGGCACTCAGAATCTTGGGGACTCTTTTCAGATCGAGTTCTCGCCGGAGCAGATCGAAGGTGAGCAGGGCCTTGAGCCGGGACTGCAGGGCTGGGCAGGGGGCCCTGGTCTGAGGGGCTTGCCAGTGGTGGGGGTAGCGGGCTGGCTCCCTTGGACGGTGCACAGCTCACCGCCCTCTCCCAGCAGAGTTCAAGGAAGCCTTCCAGCTGTTCGACCGCACGCCCAAGGGTGAGATGAAGATCACTTACGGGCAGTGTGGGGACGTCCTTCGGGCACTAGGCCAGAACCCAACACAGGCCGAGGTGCTCCGTGTCCTGGGGAAGCCGAAACAGGAAGGTAGCGCACCTGCCGGGAGCCCCACAGCCACAGCCTCCTTCCTCCCCGCCTGGCCCTTCCTCCCACGTCCACATGACAGGGTGATGAATGGATGGCTCACTGCACTGTCTGGCCCAATGCTGACAGACCCCAGGCCCCCTGGCCCCTTGTGGGTCACCGACACCCCTCCCCAGCATGGCCATTTGCTTTGCCCCCACGAGGAGTGAGACCCAGGTCCTGGCCACAGGTCCAGGGAGGCCTCTGCAGCTGGCCAGTCACAGGTGGTGGCAGGGGATGTGGGCACAGGGCTCTAGCAGAGGACAGAGCCCACTGTGGGGGTACAGCAGCGATCCCTGTGAACAGCAACGGCTATATCTACCAGGCACTGCTCAGTAGACTGTAAAGTGCCTTGTGTGGGTGACGTGCTTTGTGAATGCAAGCGGGCGGAGGCTCTGGGATCGGTGTGGGGGGCGAGGGCTCCTCATGCAAGACCCGGGGCGGGACGTGCCTGCTCAGCCCACACCTGGGCCTGGGATCCTCTGTCCACAGAGCTCAACACCAAGATGATGGACTTCGAGACGTTTCTGCCCATGCTGCAGCACATTTCCAAGAACCCGGACACGGGCACCTACGAGGACTTCGTGGAGGGGCTGCGGGTCTTCGACAAGGAGGGCAACGGCACGGTCATGGGCGCCGAGCTCCGCCACGTGCTGGCCACCCTGGGTGAGGGCTCCCCGCTCCTCCCCCTCCTCTGGGGCATCCTGGGAGAAGCCGTGGTCACCAGCTGGACAGGGTCTTATCTGTGAGATGGAGAGAGGGACGGCGCCTGGACGGCTGGTGACAGAAACGCCACTTGGGCGGGGAATAGACAGTGCTTTGGCACGGCCTGCGGGACTGGCAGGAACTGCTCTAGAGCCCCGAAGGGCTGATCCAGAGAGGTGAGGGCCTCGTCCGACACTGGGAGCCCCTGCCTCTCCACGGAAGAGGCCCCCGGCCCCACCTCTGGCCTCTTCACCATCCTCTTGGCTCAGAAGTGGATTGGCAGCAGCTTTGTGAGCCACGTGGCCAGGGTGGGGGGTGTACAGGACAGGGGGGGCCTGCCACCCAGAGGGCCCACACACACCTCTGGTGCATGCTAATTGGCTTCCCACCCACCAGGTGAGAGACTGACGGAAGACGAGGTAGAGAAACTGATGGCCGGCCAGGAGGATTCCAATGGCTGCATCAACTATGAAGGTGGGCCCGGCCCGGGTCCCGGGGGGTGTGGGGGCCACCCCGTCGACCCTGCCACTCACTCCCCTCTTCTCCCCAGCGTTTGTGAAGCACATCATGGCCAGCTGAGCCCCACGGGTCAGACCCCGCTGCCTTCTAAACCCGCAGCGACCACCCCATCTCCAGCCACGCCAGTGCCCGCCGGCCCCGTCCACCCCTCCTGTGACCTGTGGCTGCCTCTGCCGTCAGGGAGCTGGGGGGCCAAGTTGGACGTCTCAGCTCCTGTCACCATGCTGACACCGGAGGCCTGGCGCTGTGGGAGGAGGGGGTGGGCCAAGACTCCTGCCAGCCCCGGCCTCCTCCACCCACCTGCCCGCTCACTGTGTCCCCTCTCCACCTGGGCCTCTTAAATAAATGACTTACTTCCTTCTTTCTTTCCTTCCTTCCTTCCTTCCTTCCTTCCTTCCTTCCTTCCTCTCCTCCCTCCTTCCCTCCCTCCCTCTTCCTTCTCTCTCTCCCTCCCTCCCTTCATCCTTTGGTCTGTTCTCTGGGCTGTGGACCCTGGTGGGGAACGGGGCTGAGCTGCAGTGGGTCCCTTCCTTGAATCATGCCCTCCATAGTGGCCTCTGGAGTCACAGCCATGCCGGGCTCTGACACAGGGAGGCCACCAGGAGCTGGGAGCACATCTGAGCAAACATGTGGCCGCGGTCCTGGGAGGGCGAGCGGAGCTGGCTCAGGCGTGGCCTTGTCCGAGCTGGGTGGGAAGGGGCGGCAGGAGCTAACTAGGTGTCTGCTGCCCGGGGTGCTAGGCAGGGGCCGAGAGTGTGAGGCGTGTGTGGGGGGGGCCGTGAGGTGTCGCAGGAGTGTCTAGCTTCGCCCTTTTATCCCTCAGCATTGGTTGAGCTGTGTGCCAGGCTCTGTTCCAGGCTCTAGGTGCCTGAAGTGGAGAAAACAGTAAACCCTCTGAGCCCCCGGGGCCACGCAGAGCCCCAGACCAAGGCGACCAGTGTCTGGGAGGCAGTGTGCGCCAGCGTGGGGGAGCTGGGGGTGGTCAGCAGGTTGAATAATGAGGCCAGGGGTTGTCTGAGGAGGCAACAGTGGGGCAAAGACTTAAAAGGCAGGAGATATGAAGAAGTCTCGTAGATCAACAACAACCATAAAACCCCAAACAACCCGAGTAAAAACTGGGCAAAAGCTGGGCACAATGGCGCACACCTGTAACCCCAGCACTTGGGAGGCTGAGACAGGAGGATCATAGGTTCGAGGGCAGCCTCAGTAAGTAGTGAGTCTCTCATCAACCTAGCAAGACTCTGTTTCAAAATTTAAAAAAATAATAATAAACAGGGCTGGGGGTGTAGCTTGGAGGTAGAATGCCCCTGGGTTCATTTTGCAGCACCACAAAACAAATAAACAACTGGGCAAAAAGCTGGGTGTGGTGGCACACACATGTAATCCCAGTTCTTGGGAGGCTGAGACAGGAGGATCGCAGGTTCATGGCTAGCCTTAGCTACTTAGTGAGGCCCTCCACAACTTAGCAAGACCTTGTTTCTTTCTTTCTTTTATTTATTTATTTTTTTGGCGGTACTGGGGATTGAACCCAGGGGCATTCTACCTCCAAGCTACACCCCCAGCCCTATTTTTTATTCCTTATTTTGAAACAGGGTCTCACTAAGTTGCAGAGGGCCTCACTAAGTTGCTGAGGCTGGCTGTGAACCTGCAATCCTCCTGTCTCAGCCTCCCAAGTACTGGGATTACAAGCATGCACCACCACGCCCGGCTGAAGACCTTGTTTCAAAATAAAAGAATAAAATAAGGCTGGGGTGTCACTCAGAGGTAGAATGCTCCTGGGTTCAATCCCCAGTACCATAAATAAATAAATAAATAAATAAATAAATAAATAAATAAATCTGGGCAAAAGACTCGAACAAACATTTCTACAAAGAGGAGATCCGCAAGGTTAGTACGCACACACAGAGCCGCTCAGAATCAGTGATTGCTCGAGCAAAGCCCAGCAGAAGTGCAGCGAGCCCCCGCTGCCCACCATTAGGACACTGTTACCAAAATGACAACTGCAGAAGGTGACACGTGTTGGCGAGGATGTGGAGAAATTGGAGCCCTGGTGCATTCTTGGTAGGAATGTGAAATGGTTCGGTTCCTCAAAAGAATTAAAGCCGGGCGTGGTGGCGCACGCTTGTAATCCCAGTACTTGGGAGGCTGAGACGGGAGGATCAGGGTTCGTGGCCAGCCTCAGCTACTTAGTGAGGCCCTCCGCAACTTAGTGAGACCCTGTTTCCAAATAAAGAATAAAAAATAGGACTGGGGGCGTAGCTTGGAGGTAGAATGCCCCTGGGTTCAATCCCCAGTACTGCAAAATAACAACAAAAAAAGAATTAAAAATAGAATTATACAAAATTACACTTCTGAGTATAAACCCCAAAGAATTGAAAGCAGGCTCTCCAGTAGGTGTGTCCACCCCATGTCCGTGGCAGCATTATTCACAGTAGCCCAAAGGTAGACACAAGCTAAATGTTCATCGACGGATAAGCAACGTGGTATACACATATGGTGGGGTTTTATTCAGCCTTGAAAAGGAAGGGATTCTTTTTTTTTATAATACTTTTATTGATGCATTATAGTCTCACATCACAATGTAGTTCATAGTGATAGTGACATACATGCACACAGCACTTGGTGGGCTTTCCCTGGCTCCCTCCCCATTCCACCCCCTTAAAGGTGCGACTGGGGGTTCCAGCATTTCCTTTCTGGGGGTGCTCACCTGGGCTGGAGTCCTGAGCAGGGAGTGCACCTGCTCAAAGTCCTCTCCAGGCAAGAAGTGGCCCCGCCCCGAGTTCCCAGTGTCTCAGTCCCTGGGCACACGTCCTGCCCTGTCAGGAGTGCCTGCCCCTCCTCAAAGACCCTCCTTGTGCAGGCCCCCCATTCCCGGGAGCCATCACCCCCACGGCCCCCTGCAGTCCCCACCCACCAGTCTTCTTGTGGGGCAGGAAGGGACAGGCTGGGGTGCCCAGGGACAGAGCTTGGGCAGCTTGGTGGGATGTGTCTGTCCCTGCTGTGGCCACGGTGCCACTCTGGGGCCCTTTGTCTGCTCTGTGTGGCTGTACTGACCACGTGCTGTGTGCAGGCTTGGCTGGCTGGCTGTGCCAGAGTGGATAGGGGTACCCAGAGGTGGCACTTGGCTGCAGAGGGGGCTTCTCCTGGCTCTGTGCCCTGCCGCGTGCCCAGACAGAGATGTGCACATCTCTGTGCCACTGTATGCCCGTGTCTGAGTGAGCATGAGCTCACGTGTGTGTTGTGTGTGCCTGTCTGTGAGTGTAACCTCATATATGTGTGTGCCCATGTCTATGAGTGAGTGTGAGCTCATGTGTGTTGTGTGTGCCCATCTGTGAATGAGCATGAGCTCATGTGTGTGTTGTGTGTGCCTGTCTGTGTGAGCTCATATGTTTGTGCCGTCTGTGAGCGTGAGCACGTGTGTGTGTGCCCATGGCTGTGAGCATGTGCTTATTTGTGTGTGTGTGTGTTGTGTGTGCCTGTGTTTGTGAGCTCATACATGTGTGTGTTGCATGTGCCCATGTCTGTGAGCATGTGCTTATATGTGTGTGTGCCTGTGTTTGTGAGCTCATACATGTGTGTGTTGCATGTGCCCATGTCTGTGAGTTAGTATGTGCTCACGCACATGTGCTCATGCATGCTGCCATGCCTGTGATATGTAGGTACGCATGGGCCAATTTCTCCGTGCATGTGTCTGTGTGTTTGCCACTGTGCGTGTGTGTTTGCGGCGTGTTGGAGCGTGTGCATGCTGGGGGCTCTGCTGAGTCAGCGCGGGGCTGGCGGCAGTGCCAGCCGGGCTGTGGCCTCTCCACAGTTGCATAAACACCGGCCCCAGCTCCCCCTGCAGCCGGGTGGTCCAGCCCCTGGCCCTGCTGCTGGTGGAGGACGGGAAGGGGTGCCGGCTCCGCTCTCCACTGCCTGGTCCCCTCCAGGCCTCAAGCAGCAGGTCGTGTGCCCCACGAGGCCGGGGCGTGGTTGGGGTCTGCCTCACTCCCCTCGTCTGGCCTGAACCTGACCCTGGTGTTCTCTCTAGCATGGCAGGAGCCGCTGCATCTCCAGCCCTGGTCCCCGCTGCACCAGAGGCTCAGTGGGGTAGGCCAAGGGCAGATTTCAGTCTCAGGACCCCAGACAGGGCCAGACAGCCCCTGAATCAGCAGAACATAACTGAGAAGTGATGTCCCTGGGAAGAGACCCCAGCGGACCCTCCGAAGGGCTTCAGGCAGCGGTTCAGGTCTGAACTTGAGCTCAGAGGACAGAATGACGGGAGCTTGGCCAGCGACAGGCTCAGAACCAGCCCCTCCTCTGCTGCTCTGATGTCCTGCAGGCCACCCATGGCTCTTGGCAGCCATCCACATCCCGTGCTTCCTCCAGACGCCATCCCCAGGGACTCTGCATCACATGGCGCTGGGTGCGGGAAGGCCAGAGACCCAGGCTGAAGTAGACCGAAGTCGGGCAGGGGCTTGAAGACATCAGGCATTGGACAAAACATGCACCGGGCCACAGGAAGGAAAGAAATCAGACTGCAGGGATGAGAAATGGGACTACGGGACTGAAAGTACTCCGCAGCAGAGGGCAGGCAGAAAGCAAGGAGAGTCAGGGCAGAGTCAGAGTCAGAGAGAAGGGTCCAAAGGAGCAAATGAAACTGGGGGAGGGAGGAGGAGCCCACGGCATGTGATAGGCAGCCCCGCTGTCACCTGGGGTGGGGGCACAGCTGCCCTGCTATCTCCTGAGAGGAGAGGGCCGCGGGAGGGGCAGTGCCAACCTGGCCACCTTGGAGAGCAGCAGGAAAACCAGGCCTTGAACCCATGACTGGGCACAGGAGTGGCTCCCTGGGGTTCTCCAGAGTCCCTTCCAACCAGCCCAGCCCCGCCCCCACCAAGCCAGGGGGTTATTTGTTCCCCGCCCTCCCAAAGCCACACAATCCTGGTTTCCCCAAACGCTGACAGAGCACAGCTGGAATGTGGAGCGTGCGAGCGCGGGCACACAGGGCTCCCCAGGCCGGCCGCCCAGCAGGCCCCCTCTGGTCTCAGCAGCCAGGGCCCAGGGCCTTCCTCTTGGACGGAGAAGGGCCTAGAACCAGGGCTGGGGAGGCCCCTGCCGCCCCCTCCTCCCCAGCTGGCCGGGGATGCCAGAGGGTGTGCCCCGTTCTTACAGTCTCCATCGCCTTTTCTGGTCTATGGGTCCAGGCATCTCACATCCGCTGAGGCCTTGGTGAAAAGAGGTGTGTTAGGCCCTTTCTGGAGGGCTGGCGGGGGCGGGATCCAGAGATGGGGGAGATAGTGTCTCCCCAGAAAGCTCAGGTCTTGGCCAACGTCCCGATTTTGATACTTTAGTCCAGCTGAACCTGAGTGGCCCCTTTCCCCCCTCTCCTGTGTGCCGGTCTGGAAGCCTCTGTCTCACTCCAATCCCGAACTCTTTCCCTCGGCCCCATGAAAGGCTTAGAAGCCACTTAAAGAGGCTCTAGAATGCCATCCCCTGCTCCTGGGCCAACCAGGAGAGGTTGTGAGCACCTCGTCCAGAGGGGTGTGCAAGCAGAGGGGATGCTGCAGAAGGGGTTCCTGCCCTGGTGGAGATTGGAGGCACTTGGGCATCCCCAAGCAGCAGGGCCCAACTTATCTCAAGACCCAAGAGAAAAGAAGCCCCACGCCGTGTGTTTTCCATGAAGCACAATTTTACGCATCTTCAAGGCCTGTCTCTCTTCCAAGAGCCCATCCTGCCTGCTATTTTTTGCCTCGAGAATATCCTTTTGTTTACAAAACAATGGTGATGTTAGCTGGTAACTGTCGTTTTCCCTGTCTTTACTTGGCAGAATAAGACAAGTCAGTTTTTAAGTTTTGAGGAAATTTGGATAGAGACCTTGAATGGGGCAAATATGTTCCAGGGCCAGGGTTCCTTTGAATCAACCCCATCCATCCATCCATCCATCCATCCACCCACACATCCATCCATCCATCCATCCATCCATCCATCC
>PVJS01016553.1:0-37332 GCA_004027185.1 Glis glis | reverse complement strand
TTGAACGCAGGGGCGTTCTACCTCCGCGCTACGCCCCCGGCCCTATTTTTTTATGCTTTATTTTGAAACCGGGTCTCACGAAGTTAAGGAGGGCCTCACTAAGGAGAGAGAGAGAGAGAGAAAGAGAGAGAGAGAAAGAGAGAGAGAGAGAGAGAGAGAGACAGGGAGAGAGAGCGAGAGAGCGAGAGAGCTGAGGCTGGCCGTGAACCCGGATCCTCCGGTCTCCGCCTCCCAAAGTACTGGGATTACAAGCGTACGCCACCACATCCGGCTTCCCCTTTTTCATTTCTGATTTTGGTAATCTGAGTTGATTCTCTCCTTTTTTTGGTTAGGTTAGCTAGTGGTTTGTCAATCTTGTTAATCTTCTCAAAGAACCAGCTTCTTGTTTTGTTGATTATTTGTATTTTTTTATTTTCTATTTCATTAATTTCTGCTCTGATTTTAGTTATCTCCTGCCTTCTACTGGCTTTGGGCTGCAACTGTTTCTGTTTTTCAAGATCCTTGAGGTGTGTCATTAGGTTATTTATTTGGATGTTTTCTGTTTTTCTTATGTGGGCACTCAGTGCTATAAATTTTCCTCTTAACACCACTTTCAAGGTGTCCCACAGATTTTGATATGTTGTGTCTCTATTTTCATTTAATTCCAGGAATTTTTTTATTTCTCCCCTTATTTCTTTTCTGATCCAGTCCTCATTTAGGAGTGCATCGTTCAGTCTCCATGTACTTATGTGATTACTTTTTGTCTTCCTGTTGTTAATTTCCAGTTTCAATCCATTGTGATCTGAGAAGATGCAGGAAATTATATCACATCTTTTGAATTTGCTGGTGCTTGCTTTGTGACCCAGTATGTGGTCTATTTTGGAGAATGTTCCGTGGGCAACTGAGAAAAATGTGTATTCAGGTGTTGTTGGTTGAAATAATCTGTATGTGTCTATTAGATCCATTTGGTCTATAGTTTTCTTTAAGTCTGAACAATCTTTATTCATCTTTTGTCCAGTGGATCGATCTAGTGGCATGAGTGGTTTGTTGAAGTCTCCCAACATTATTGTGTTTGGGTCTATTTGGGACCTGATTTCCCAAAGACTTTGTTTTATGAATGTGGGTGCGCCCACATTTTAGGCGTAAATGTTTACTGTTATTATATCTTCTTGTTGGATTGTTCCTTTCATTAATAAGAAGTGACCCTCTTTGTCTCTTCTGATGTGTTTTAGCTTAAAGTCTGTTTTGTCTGATATAAGCACTGCTACCCCTGCTTGTTTTTGGTCTCTGTTTGAATGGTATATCTTTTTCCATCCTTTTACCTTTAGCGTATGAGTATCTTTGGCTAGAAGGTGAGTTTCTTGTAGACAGCATATAGTTGGGTTATGCTTTTTGATCCACATTGCCAGTCTGTGCCTTTTAATTGGGGAGTTGAGTCTTTTGACATTCAATGTTATTACAGAGATACAATTTTTGTTTCCTATCATTTTGAGTTTTATTTTCCATTTGCTGTAGTGATAAATCTCCTTGTTTAGTTGGCTACCTGGTAGAGTTCACCTCTCCTGTGGTTCTGAAAATTGGTTATTTTTCCTTCTTTGTGGTTTATTTCTTTTAGGATTTTCTCTAGTGTTGGCTTGGTCCTCATGAATTCTTTAAATGTTTGTTTATCATGGAATATTTTTATTTCTCCATGAATTTTAAATGACAGCTTTGCTGGATATTTCAGTCTCGGTTGGAAGTTGTTTTCTTCCAGGGTCCGGAGTACTTCGTACCAATCCCTCCTGGCATTCCTGACTTGGGTTGAGAAGTCTGGGGTGATTTTTATTGTTTTGCCCCTGTATGTCACCCCTTCTTTTGTTCTTGCAGCTTTTAGGATTACTTCTTTGGCCTCTATGTTAGTCATTTTAATTATTACGTGGCGAGGGGAGGTCCTTCTTTGGTCCTGTCTTAACGGTGTTCTATATGTCTCCTGTATGTGAATATCCAAATCTTTTTCTATGTTCGGAAAATTCTCTGAAATTATTTCTTTGAAGAGGTTTCCTATACCCTTGGTATGTGCTTCTTAAACCTTCTTCAATGCCTTTTATCCTTAGATTAGGACATCTTGCATTGTCCTATATTTCTTGAATGGCCAGGGTGTGTTGTTGTAATATCTTCTGTATATCATTGACTGTGTTATCAGTTTTGAATGAGCTGTCTTCCAGAAGTGATTCCCTGTTTTCCATGTGGTTGAGCCTACTAGAGTTGGTTTCTATTGCAGTCTTTAATTCGTTTATTGACCCCTTCATTGCGTTCAGAGTTTCTTTCTGATTCTTCCTTAGAGCCTCAACTTCCTCCTTCATCTCCTCTATGCTTTCTTTGAGGCCTTTCATCATTCTGAAGATCAAAATTCGGAAATCTCCGTCTTGCATTTCCTGCAGGTCAGAGTCAGTAATCTCACTTGTTGATGAATTGTGGGTATTTCTTGTTTCCTCACTGTTCCTCATTCTTGTATTTTCGGTGTTTTCCATTTTGTGTTTCTGTTGCCTCCGCATCATCTTCCTTTCTGTGTATGAGACCTCTTGATGGTCCCTGTAGTCCCAATTGGGTCAGTATGCTGCAGGCTCTGGATCCCTCTTGTCCGGTTGGCTGGGGCGTGGTATTGTGTGGGGGGGGGGTATGCAGGCTCTGGAGCTCGGGTGTTGGCACGTGAGGAGCACTTCGAGGCGCGGTGTTGGGTGCAGGCACTGAGGCGCAGGTGATGGTGCTGGAAGGTGCCCTGTTTCCGAGTCGTGGGTGCTGGGAGTCGCCTGGACCCCTAGAGATGAACATGCTCGGGCAATGTCATCAGAGGGTATCCAGGCTCTGATGCGCTGCGCTGAGGATTTCGAAGGGGCCAGTGGGAGGTGCGGGCTCCGTGTATCGAGTAGCAGCACCTAGGGTTGCACAGGATCTGAGGCGTGGCACAGAGAATCGTGCGTGGGTCCCAGGGGGGAGCGTGTGCTCCTAGATCTCAGGTGGCAGCGCCGGGGCGTGCCCTGGCTCAGAGACAGCCCGGAGAGTCACGTGGGTTTTGGGTGGCGGCGCCGGAGGGTATCCGGGCTCTGAAACATGGCACAGAGGCTCCCGTGCGGGGGAGAGAGGTGCAGGCTCTGGGTCTCGGGTGGCTGCGCCGGAGTCCGAGGCAGGGCAGGGAAGGCTGCCCTGGATGTGCAGGAGGTCGCCGGGGTCGAAAGCCGGGCGTGGAGGGCCGCCCGAGTCCTGCAGCGTGGCACTGGGTTCTGAGGCGTGGCGCGGAGGGCCGCCTGGGTTGCACAGGAGGAACCTGGGGTCTGAGGCCAGGTGCGGAGGGTTGTCCTGGTCATGCTGGAGGGCGTGGGAGTCCAAGGTGGGGCGCGGAGGGCCACCCGGGTCGCCCTAGAGGACGCAGGGGGGGCAGGACTGGGCGCAGGGGTCACGGAGTGACGCTGGAGGATGCCGGGTACCGGGGCCAAGCACAAGGGCCACCAGGGTGAGGCGGGAGGACCCCAGGGTCCGCGGCCAGGTGTAGGGGCTGCTGCACTGCGTGGGAGGACGCCGGGGACCGGGGCCATGCACAGAGGCTGCTGAGCCACGTGGGAGGACGCTGGGGTCCGGGGCTGGGCACAGGGGCCACCGGGGTCACGCGGGAGGACGCCGGGGGACCAGGGCCATGTGCAGGGGCCGCTGGGCCGCGCGGTAGGACGCCGGGGTCCGGGGCTGGTTGCAGAGGCCGCTGGGGTGACGTGGGAGGACGCCGAGGTCCGGGGCAGGCACAGGGGCCGCAGGGGTGACGTGGGAGGTTGCCGAGGTCTCGTACTTGGCGCAGGGGCTGCCGAGGTGATGCATGAGGACGCCGGGTCGGGGCGGGCGCGGGGGCCACCGGGATGACGAAGGAAGACACCGAGGCCCGGGCAGGCACAGAGGCCGTCGAGTTTACGCGAGAGGACACCGAAGTCCAGGGCGGGTGGAGGGGCCACCAGGGTGACGCGGGAGGATGCCGAGGTCCGGGACGGGCACAGAGGCCGCCGGAATGACACGGGAGGACGCTGAGGTCTGGTATCTGGCACAGAGGCCGCAGGGGTCCTATTTTATTTTTTTACTTTGAAACAGGGTCTCACTAAGTTGCAGAGGATCTCACTAAGTTGCTGGGGCTGGCTACAAACCTGCAATCTTCCTGCCTCAGCCTGCCAAGCATGCACCACCATGCCTGGCTCAGTACACAGTATTTTTAAAAATTTATTTTCAACCGTTGAATATGTGAAAACCACTTAGCCCACTGACAAAAGAAGCAGGTGTCATGCCCATGTGGACCCTTGGTTTGCAGATCACTAACTGCTGACCTACACTATCATATTTGTCCATTTAATCGACGGGAGGGCCTCTCCAGTTAGGTGACATTCAGCTGAGAACAGATGGATAAAACAGGACCAGCACTGCAAGGTGTTAGGGAAAAGGACTCCGGGCAGAAGGAGGAGTATGTGCCCTGGATCTGAGCAGGTAGGGAACTGGCATATTTGAGTCATGGAGGGAAGGGTGGTGAGTAATGGGAGGCCAGAGAGGGCAGGGGTCCAAACTGGAAAGGCCTCACACTGGAGTGCCGGGCCCAAGCACACTTGATTTCCCAGCCCTCATCTCCCGACATCCTGAACACTGCCCAAGCCCAGGCCCCATGATCAGACCCTGACAGCTGTCACATCTCTGAGTTCACACATCAGCCTCGGGTGTTTCCTCCTTTGTCTGACCATCTCTACTCATTGTTCAAGGCTCCACTCCAATAATGCTGCCTTCACGGCTGTAAATTCCATGAGGATGTGCATGCACTTCTTGCCACACCTCTTGCACCATATTCATAATTGAGTGCATTTTTTAAAGTCTGTTTTCCCCACTAGGCAATGAGATCATGTAATCAGGGACTAAGATTTTTCAGTCCCTGCCACACAGTATGTTCTCAATAAATGTTTGTTGAATGCAAAAGCACGGATGCCTAAGAGAGCAGATGGTGCCACCCCTGAATCTCAGGCATGTGTGACTCGGTGTTCTTCCCACAATTGTCTTTGGATCAAAAAACATGAAGCCAACTGGATCACCAAGTACTCCTGAGCCACTCGTCAAGCCTTTTGATGCTATCAGGAGCTTCACAGACAGATTTCATCTTCAGGGTATCTGCAGCGGCCCTCAAGTGAGGACTTTCCGGTAGAACTGCTGGTACTTGCTCTTTTCAATTCATTCCCAAGTAAGCTCCATTGGAAGTAGACCCACTGATATAATCTTTTAGGTATTTTCCCAGTTCCTTCCATTCAATGAACACTTCGCTGGAGAAAGTGTTCATTTACTCAGCTATCACCTGAGTCTCCTCCTTATGCCAGACAGTGTGGGGAGCTAAAGACATAGACAAACCACCACTTGGAGATCACAGCCTAGTGGGGATGGTGAGGGAACAGGGGAGCTGGTCCTTCTCCTGTCAGATGAAGAGGGAGCTTGTAGTTCCTGAACCCAGGGGTCTATGATTCCACATCTTGGCCTTTTTAATCAGATCGGCCTGAAGGAAAGGACTAATTCCACCATGACAACTGGGCCCTCAACCAGAACACTCTTCTAATCTCAGCTCCTGGCACTGTTACAGAGGAGGAAGTCACCTCTGGGACATCCAAAATGCAATCCATCTATAACATTACGGATGGCTATTGCTATGCGGTGCACAAGGAAGCAATTAAAAAGCTACTTAAGATTCTGGAGCAGGTGCATTTTGCTTAGCAAAGAAGAAGAAATTCAATCCATCTGCGGCCTAGCTCAAAGCCAGAGTCATTTGTGTTGCTCTTTAACAAAACAAACAGGACTTTCGATGGGGCAACAGTCAAAAAATGAGGCCAAATTTTAAGGAATGTAGATGATGATTGGGATGATTTTTAAAAAAATGGGGAAACAGCTTACAGTCCACAAGAAAACCCTTCCTAACACTTTTCCTTTGATAACTCCAAGTCATATGATGTGTAAAGTTGTTTTCCACAAAGCAAGACACAGTCAGTATCTAACATATGGGGAAATCTGAAGCTTGTGATGACAGTAGACTTGTACTGATATGTGCACCATTTTAATTGATTTTGGGGGGACTTCTGCCATTCATCTATAAAATGACTGTCTATCTGAGGATCTGATCACTGGCCGAATTACCAAGGTTTCCCCTTGACCAGAGTGGTTACAGAAGAAACAATAGTCAAGATGTACTGGGGAGAGACAGAGGGAGGGAGGGAACAAGAGAAATTGAGTTCCTGTTAGCCACCAATTGGGCTGGGAAAGTTTTTACATCTACTCACAAAGTACAGCTGGGACCATATTTGTCATTCCCCACTTCTATTATTTTAATCAAATTGGATAGTATTTCGCATTGAATTCTCCAGCTAAAATCTCAACCCTAAAATATAGTCCTTGTTGCTGTACTATAAATGGTCTCTGGGATTTCTGAAACAATGGGACCCATGTCACACTTGTAAAAAGAGGGACAAGAGGGGGAAAGCATAATGCAAAAGAACAACTTCAAAGAGAAAATTTGGGGATCCTCTAATTTAGTTGTCATACCTATTGCTTTCAGAACTACCAAATAACTCACATTTTGCAATTTTCCAGAGCGCACCAACATATAATTTGGGTTGCAACGACACAACAATGTTAACCCAAAGTCTCTTATCAAGAAAAATGTGAAAGGAAAAAATTGTTTTGCCTCTTTCCTTGGCTATGGCTCTCCCCTCTCACATTCCTCACGTCTGGTTTCATTTCCCAAGTACACCAGATGCCAAATACAATTCGGAGTTTTTAAATATCATGGGATAGAGTCTAAAGGTTGCAGGAGAAACATCTGAAAGGGAATTGTGTTTTCCCCTACAAGTTTCGACATCCTCTCCATCAGGAAACGGAAAGGGCGTTGCTCAATGTGTCCAGTGGAGCGACAGCCCTTCCCACACACTTGGTCCCAGAAGGATGTTCTAATGGGGCACTTCTTGGAGTGGCTTCTGGAAAGTCACCCAGCAGCCAGTGCTTTCAACCCAGTGGCTTTTCTGATGCAAGAGGAAAACAATGAGAGCATTCCCCCATCAACAAAAAGCCAAACTGCAAAGGCCCCCCAAAGCCACCAGCACTTGAAAACACTTCAATACGTCTGTGTCTGCTGGGCATCCAGGGTAGGCACCGGTGTGCAAAGTGGAAGCCAGAACAGGTTCCCTTCCTCCCCTACTTCCTCCCTAGATAAGGGAGGAAGGAGCCCAAGTACACTCCACAAACACCCTCCGGCCAGACCAGGACTCAACCAGCACATAATTAAACGTCTTGCTCCTAGCCCAAGCCACAGGCTCCTGCCAGAGACTGCCCCCACCCTCACAAAGAGCAAACCAGGGCATCTCTGAATTTTCACTCTAAACAACTGGCAGCGACTATTGTGTGCTATGACTCAATACTTTAACCACGGGTTTAGGGTATAAATCCCTAAAGCCAATATAACACGGTTCTCTAGTTAGGAAGTTTGTGCTGTTCACGTGACAGAAACCAGAGTCTGGAAGCCAGGACATCTCGTCTCGATCATCCGGGAGAAGAGCCAAACCAAAAGTGTCACTGGAGCTCCCCACCAAAGAAGTGACATGCTTGCCAGGGAGCTGTGCCCCTCAGCTGCCAGCCTGTTGCAGGCTTGGAGTTAAATCAATAAACAAATTTAAGTTGAAGCCAAAAGAAATGCAAATCATTCTCCCCCTTTGGGGATCCACTCAAAGACTGCACATTTAAATGTGGAGGTTACAAAAACATAAGAAGCTAGGGCTCAATGGCCAGCTTTGTCACATCAAAGCTCTCGCTTGTCTGAGAGGCCGCGTTTTGTTCTTTAACAAACATATGAAAGAATGCAACTTCCCTGAATCACCTAGCAACTCTCCCAGAAAGGATCTAAGCCTAGGACCAGTGGTCGCTGCAAGACACAGCCAGTCACCTGGACTCCACACGCTTGGTCCTCGGTTCATCTACCTGAAATAACCCCCAAAGTCATGCTTCACAAAACCCGTGTACACTACATGGCTGCCTCTTAAAACATCCCCCACCGCAGTGAGTGAGTGCACTCCAGGTACTCAGCTCTAAGATCTTCCCACACAAGCATGCAAGCCTTTGGTGCTATCTACACAGGAAATGCAAATGACACTTAAAGACATTGACAAAAAAAGAAATACATGGCGGGGGCAGTTTTTTAACTTCTTCACAACTCAAAAATTTCAGGGAAATTGAGAGAGAACAATTGCAAAGGTAGGTATATACTTAGTTTCAACAATTATGTTTCTAGATCTTCAAACAAAGCTTACTATGAATTAGAGCAGATAAACTGGAGAGCCTCCTGCCTCCCATCACTATTTTCACAGCAATATTAAGTACCCCACCCAATGAGGCCATTAGACATGGCACCCTGGGGAAGTGGTTACTGCAGCTGACCCTCACAGCTCCCACACCAGATGCTGTTCAATCTTACCCTTTCTTAAGTATTATACCTAAGGTTTATCAAGGCATTTTGTTGCCAGGTGGGCATGATCTTTGTTTTATTTCTACACAGGCCACTGGCATACTGGGGAATGATGGCCACTGACATACTGGGGAAATGACAGTTCAGTTAGCTGGACTGAAAATAAAAAAATTAAAAAAAAAGATTTTTTTGTCTTATCTTTGTGTTTACTAAATGCAAAATTTTAAAGCTCATTAATTACCTTCTTTTTATGTTCTTCTGACTATTTTTATCCAAGTTACTTTTAATATAATTATAAGAGGAAAAAATGAAACACCATGTAGTACAAAGATCCTTGGTTAAAATTAGCTTAGCTATCTGGTAACAATGAAGAAACCCCCTCTTCCTGGGGGAGGTGGCTCTGATTTGCAGTCAGGGGGTACAGATAAACAGCCACAGTGTGACAGGCAGCCAGGAATCACGACCTGGGTTCAAAACCAGCTCAGCCACTTTGTGTGACTTTAGGAAAGACTTGAATTTCCTGACACTAAGTTTTATCATCTGTAAAAGTGAAGAAAAGTACATATCTTGCCTCCTCTATTTTGTAAGAATGTGAAGTAAGATGGCTTACAATTAAACCCAATGAGACCAAACCTTCAACACAGAATGTCAGGAGACAGGAGGAACCCAGGGGGTAAGTAGTACATGAAGAAATATAACCTAGAAAAGCTAGGCCATAAAACTTTGCTGTGAGCTTCTAAACACCCCAGGCAAAAAGGGAAAAGGATGGATCGTGTAGCTCTCACCCACTAGAAGCATACCAGCTCATCCCCAGTGGAAGACTCCTTCTTAACCCTGCAAGAAAATGCTCACAGACGTGGTCTGAGGGCTAAGTGAGCTGATAGGTGCCGTCTTCTCACCCTGTCTAGCATCCCGAGTACTCAGTAAGATGTCTAATGATTTTTAAGTGGACACTATAAAGCAAAGTGAGAACTACATTAAAAAGTTGGTGGGAGGACTTACATGTGTTAACTACTGTTGGGTGGAAATATGCTAACCAGATTCCTTTTCTCTGACATTCCTGTGTGTATCAGCAGAGCGAATTCCTGGGATGAGGCTGGCTTCGGCTCTACAGGGCAGTTGTCATCGCTAAATCAAGAGCTCTGTAGGTTGGTCAGCTTATCTACAAATTGCAGGAAGGACTTTTGGGGCAGGGTGGAAAAGATCATTTAAAATAAAGCTTTCCTGCATATTTTAAAGAATCCAAAAGGTTTAATGTGCCAATTCAACCAGTTGCATGAAAACTACCACATAGCAATTTAGTCACTACAAGGACACTGAGATTGGCAATACTGATCTTACTCCCCTTCACAGTTTCCTCAGTCACTGATCTCATCTACTTACTATTGTATTTTCTAAGTCTGAAGGCATCTTCTCTGGCCAGAAAAGTAACTGTGAATTGGTCACCAAGATAGAAAATCTACTGCAAACCCTCAAGACGTGAGCCCCGGGGCCACTGGCTTTCACATTTGTGCCTCAGAAAGATCATTCTGGACCCATGCAGACACAGCCACCATTCGCCATTACAGATGCAGAAAAATGTCTATACCATTACAGATGCAGAAAAATGTCTATAGAAAGCTAAGTATATGGTGTTTCCTGGGTTTCAAATTACAGAGTGGTAAACTGCTTACCACAGCCCCAGTCTCTCCACAAGGCTTGCTGCTCAGAGGGGCTCATTTCGGGCAAAGTGCTGAGCTTGGTGTTGGGGCCAGTGCCACACCTATGCTCAGGCTTTTTCTGTTCATGATGAGGCAAGGAGAAGCCACCCAGAAACCATAGGGCAGAAGACAGACTCACGCTATGAAAACTGGAACTCCCTTCGAAAGAAGCACCCTGCCCTTCATAAAAATTCTCCTTACAACTTTGCATAATAAATCTTCAAAAGAGGCTTGTGGAAAGATGGTAATAAATGCTTCCACCATATGCAAGTTTAAGTGTAGAAATAAGGCAGTAAAGAGGACGCTTTGGTTCTGTCCTGTTCCGGGTGTCATGTGGCTCCAGCAGGTACTGTATCGCTCTGCAACAGGAACCACCGAAGCCCTTCATGAGACACAGGTGTCCTCTGATGTTCACAGTGAAGCATTACTCGACTTTGTCATGCCAGCCTTTAAAATGTATTTCCAAAGGCACCACATTAAAAAGACTTAGAGAAATAAAGCTCTGACAGGGGACTTCCCCAACTCTCTTCATGTTAGGAACTTCCATAATCACTTAAACAGCCCTTCAAAAATGAAAACAAAACAAAAACATTAGGGGGCAGGTAGATGACCAAGGGGAAAAACCTCAGCCACACAATGGACAATCTAATAACCTTGGATGGGAAAGTCAATTATACCAACTCTGTGGAGGACAATCTGATAATATCTACTGTTGTAATATATTGGCCCTTTGATCCACCTCTAAGAAGTCTTAGATTTCTTATCTAAGAATCTGAGAGGGGGAGTACTGGGGCTTGAAACCAGGGGCATTCTACCTCCCAGCTACACCCCCAGTGCAATTTTTTTTTTTCCAAACAGGGTCTTGCTAAGTTGGTAAGGGCCTCACTAAGTTGCTGAGGCTGGCTTTGAACCTGTGATCCTCCTATCTCAGCCTCCCAAGTACTGGGATTATAGGTGTGTGCCACCGTGTCCAGCCCTTATCTAAGAATTTAGCCTACATATACACTCATACATGAGCACCAGGATATATTAACAGAGAAGGTCACTATAACCTTATAATAGAAAGAAAACAGGATTCGTGGTTTATAATAAGAGCATCGTCTAAGTGTCCTTCAGTTGGACATATATACTCCAATGCCAAAGCTGTTACCCCACACCACAGAAATCAGAAACTCTGGTATTAGGGCCTAGGCATGGGTATTTTGCCGCATTCCACAGGCGATTCCAGCGTGCAGCGTGTTTGAGAACAAGTGCTTGAGAACCTGTGCCACAGTTACAAAGAATGTGCCAGGTCCACGCGTGCTGACATGAAAGGTCTAATATTTGCAGAGAAAAAGAAAGAAAGACTGACAGAAGTCAAGTAAGACAACAATACATATCTATCGCCATTTAGGTTAAAAACTGAAAAACCCCTACATTTGTAGCAATATGTATGTATTTGTAGATATACAACCCTCCCCAAACCCCATATATGTGAATGCATAGAGATCACTCCAGAATGGCTTTAAGTATGAACTGTAACATAAGTATTTAGCCAAGTGCTTGGCGCATGGAAGATGCTCAATAAATGATGACTATTATTTCCATGTGTGTCTCAGTTTGTCTCTGTGGAACCTGTAGGAAGAGTTTAAAGTGGAAAATGAATTCTCCCAAGTGCATATGCAGGTGTCAGTACACTATTAAAATTAGAATGTTTGTAAGCCTTCTCAATAAACTCATTAAAACTCTAAGTATATGCCTGAATAAATTGCTAACTCTTATATTGGCCCTTCACAGCTTGCTTTGTGCGCACACTTGAAACTCTTGCCCATAAAAGCACAGAAGCTTCACTGTTGATATTACATTGATTTGTGCTGGGCATGGTGGCACATGCCTATAATCCCAGTACTTGGGAGGCTAAGACAAGAGGATCACAAGTTTGAGGCCAACATGTGGTAACTTAGTGAGATCCTGTTTCAAAAGAAAACATAAAATAGGGCCAGGTGTGTAGCTTAATGATAGAACTCCCCTGAGTTCAATCCCCAGTACTAATATATATATTTTATATTCTCTCAGAGATCAGGTCTGAATATCAGAGCATCAGTTAATGGGACATGCCTATCAAACTTTGGGAAAATACTTAAGGTATTACACACATAATATTCATTTGTATATTCACCATAGTGACCCATTTAAAAGTTATTCTATGCCAACCTAAAATCTTTGGTATAATGCAAGATGCAACCTGGATGAAACACAAAGAGGGAGAATGTTCCCAAATTTTTCCACACCAGCTTTAGGGATAACAATATAACAAATGTTTAAACAATGTTTCATTTTAAATGTTGCATGTCCTAAAAAGCAATTTATGAAGAATCACTGGCCCACAAAAGCCATTATTTTGAAAGTTTTTCAAGGCCAATTAAAAGAGAACGTGGCAAGCTCTATTGTATTTTTCTTCTATTTGGCTGTACTTCAATTATGGTTCTAATCTGGATTGGAAATCCTAAGAGTGTCACGAGTGTACCCCAGAATAGCAAGTTTTTAGGAGGCTCCTAAATGAATAAAACTTATTATGTGGGATATTTTAAAGATGCAGTCAAATATAATTAAAATTTATATTTTTATATGTAAATTCAGTATAATTTTCAAAACTTTCTACTCTCAGGTACTTTTTAAAAATGTTTATATAATCCATATTTAATCGTACTTACTTGGACACTAAATTTTTGGTTGCTGCAACTTTACAGTTAGTTTTCAGCAATGTTCTCAAGTACATGTTCCAGAGGTTTTATTTTTTTATTTTTTATTTTTTTTGCGGTACCAGGGGTTGAACCCAGGGGCGTTCTACCTCCGCGCTACACCTCCGGCCCTATTTTTTTTATACTTTATTTGGAAACCGGGTCTCACGAAGTTGCGGAGGGCCTCACTAAGTAGAGAGAGAGAGAGACAGGGAGAGAGGGAGACAGAGAGAGAGAGAGAGCTGAGGCTGGCCGTGAACCCAGATCCTCCGGTCTCCGCCTCCCAAAGTACTGGGATTACAAGCATGCGCCACCATGCCCGGCTTGAGGTTTTATTTTAAAAGGTGAAATGTTTGGGGTCCTCTTTATCAATCAATAACAATCACCACACTGCTAACAGAACAAAATGAAAAATGGTGATCCCATGAATTTACAAGGGGTAAAGAGTGTTCTTTCAGAATGAAATGAAGATTTTATCAAGGAATTTTATAACATTGAAATCTGAATGTTGATAATAGTCCTAGGAGGTAAGACTCTAGTTACTTCTCGCTATACCTCCCAAGTGATATGCCTGATTCAAATATGCACTGAAGACAGTTGGGAAGTAAATTAGTGATGATGAGAACTAGAAAATGATTAACAGCATTCTGGCATAAATAAAGTTACCATTATTTCTAAAGCAAATGTCCACTGAAAAAGAACAATGGATTATTCTGCTAGAAGATAACTACACCCAGCTCAGAGGACAGAGCTCAGGTCTCAGTGGCACAGCATCAGTCGAAGGGACATGCCTATCAAACTTTGGGAAAATTCCTAAGGTACCAGGAAATTGTTAGGAGACCTGTTGCACTGATAGGCTTCTTTATCAATTGAATTTCAAGTGACTTCTAGAAATCCCAGATAACCTAGGAAGCAGTGATGTGATGCCATTTTAAGGTGTGAAGTGCAACACAGAGGTAGAGTGTTGAGGAAGTGCAAAGCTGAAGGGTGTGCTCTCAGGAAAACAAAGGGGGCTTTCCTATTAATATGCACTTCAAAACTGTCTACCCTCTACAGAATGAAAATAACATACAGACATGGAGGGTGGGGAAAGGGTGAAGGAAAGCTATGTGAACTAGCAGGCATGCTCCAGGAGCACAGGACACATGTGCTGAGTGGGTGAACTGGTGGACATACAGCATCTCTTCTCATTAAACAAAGCTAACAGTCAATGAAAACAGAAATAACCAGCAGCCACAAGAAGGAGTGTGTTTTCTCACTGGTGATTCCTTTCTGTGTGCTAAATACTTCTAAAACTGCAGGAGCCAAACAATAAGTGAAAATCTTTAGTGCATTTTAATTACTATAAGCGGGTTACTATACTTTTGATCTAAGCCTGGGTCAAAAACAAAACGAAATAAAAAAGGAAACGTGAGGGAAGCTGACACCATCTAATGTGTCCTCTCCACCCAACTCTGTAATTTTCTAAATAATTAGATGTGAACACTAATTGCTTTATTGGGTAATTTAAAAAGACTACAAAATAAAGAGATCATCTCTCTTGCGAATTTTGTTCTAAATGAAATAACATGAAAAGCTCTGTTTTAAGTTATGATTCCTACTCCTTTACAAGCCTGGAGGATTTGAACTGAGGTTAATATTTGGACTTCAGATTATCAGTGGCTAAATGTGGGAACCATCAATGCAGGGCTGGTTAAATCATTTAAGAAACCTCCATAGAGTGAAATACTCCACCGTCATTAAAAATAATGCGATATACACACTGTAAAAATATGTAATTTTTGTCAACTATATCTTAATTTTTAAAATGAGACATTTTCTGATATGATAAGTCTAACTCAAACTAACAATTCAAGTTACCTAATAAACATGGTATATCATGAATGTAAAATGGATATATTTTGTTCAAACATGCAAAAAATTATCTAGTGTGTGATAAAATATTAGAGCCCAAAACCCATTAAGAATGGCTCCTTAGGCAGTCATGATGGTGCATGCCTATAATCCCAGTACTTGGGAGGCTGAGACAGGAAGATCACAGGTTCAAGGACACCCTCAATAATGTAGCAAGATTCTCAGCAACCTAGGGAGACCCTGTTTCAAAATAAAAGGGGGGGGGTTGGGAGTGTAGCTTGGAGGTAGAATGCCCCTGGGCTCAATCCCCAGTACCACAAAAAAAAATGTGTGGCTCCAGCAACTTCTAGAGAATGAAACACAGCTTGGAGAAAGAAGGAAATTTGCTTTCATCATAGTCCCTTCTGTTCTGTTTATCTTTTCTTTCTTTTAACAAGGGCTTGGGTTACATTTTTTCTCAATTATCAGTCTATCTCTGAAAGTTTAGAATGGTTTAGCAATATTTGTCTAGTCTTTTTAAAAGTTAAATAATATTCAACCATAGGTTAAGGACTTGTACACTAACAACTACATTTCTGAAAATAATTTTAAAAGACGCATGGATTGTCATGGATTCGAAGACTTTATATTATTAGTATGTCAATACCACCCAAAGGGATCTACAGATTTAATGCAATCTCTATTAAAATTCCAAATGTCACTTTTTTTGAAGAAATAGTAAACTCCATCCTAAAAGTCATATGGGATCTCAAAGGACTCTGAATAGCCAAGATAATCTGGAAAAAAAAGAACAAAGTCAGAGACCATATACTTTCCAATTTCAAAATATAGTGTAAAGGTAAAATAATCAAAACAATATGGTACAGGCATAACAATATAGAGACCAATGGAATAAAACAGAGATCCCCAAAATAAACTCTCACATATATGATCACATGATCATTGACAAGGGCACCCAGGCTACCTAATGGAGAAAGAACTGTCTCTTCAACAAATGGCACAAGGAACACTGGATATTTACATGCAGACGAATGAAGCTGAACCATTATTTTATACCAGATACAAAAATTAACTCAAAAGAGATTGAAGACCTAAAGTAAGACCCAAGACAGGAAGATTGTAGGTTTGAGGCCAATGCATGCTAACTTCACGAGACCCCATTTCAAAATAAAAAATAAGCCAGGTATGGTGGTGCATGCTTGTAATCCTGTACTTGAGAGGCTAAGACAGGAGGATCACAGGTTCGAGGACAGCCTCAGCAAGTAGTGAGACTCTCATCAACCTAGAGAAGAGAGACCCTGTTTCAAAAATAAAAATAAAATAGGGCTGGGAGTATAGCACAGAGGTAGAATGCCCCTGGGTTCAATCCCCAGTGGCACAAAAAATAAAAATAAAAAAAATAAAATAAAATAGGATTAGGCATGTAACTCAGAAGTGGAACTTCCCTGGGTTCAATCCAGAAAGAGAGAGAGAGAGAAAGGAAGAAATACTAGAAGAAAACATAGGGAGAAAGCTTTGTGACCTTTGATAATGATTTTTTGGATATGACACCAAAAGCACAGGCAAACAAGAGTGAAAATGATTAGTGAGACTACATCAAACTTAAAACTTCTGTGCATCAGTAGACACAGTGAAAAGCAGCCTGTGGACTAGGAGAAAATATTCGCAAAATATAACTGATAAGGGATTAATATGCAGAACTCCTACAATTCAACAACTCAATTTAAAAATGGACAAAGGACTTTAATAGACATTTCACAAAAGATGGCATAGAAATGGCCAACATGCATGTAAAAAGATGCTCAGCATCACTAATTATTAGAGTAATGCAAATTAAAGTCACAATAAGATATTATCTCACATCTATTATAATTACTACTATCAAAACAAAACAGAAAATAACAAATACTGTAGAAGATGTATAGAAATTGTAACCCTTATGCAGTTGGTAGGATTATAAAATGGTATAACCACTATAGAAGACAGTATGGTGGTTCCTCTAAAATTAAGAATGGAGCTACCACATGATCCAGCAATCCTACTTCTAGAAATATAATAAAGGAGTTAAAAGCAGGGTCTAAAAGAGATATTTACAAATACATGTTTACAGGGGCATTATTTACAATAGCCAAGAGGTAGAACCAATCCAAATGCCATCAACAGACGAATGAATAAATAAAATCTGGAATACATATAACAATGGAATATTATTCAGTCTTAAAAAGAAAGGAAATCCTGTCACATGCTACAACATGGGTAAATAAGCCATACACAAAAAGACAAATACAATATGAAGTATCTAAAGTTGTCAAATTCATAGAAACAGAAAGTACAATGGTGGTTACCAGGGGCTGGAGGAAGGAGAGAAATGAGGTTTTTCTATCTAAGGAGAGAAATGAGGTTTTTCAGTTTTGCAAGATGAAAAAGTTTTGGAAATGTGTTTCAAAATAATGTGAATATACTTAATGCTGCTGAACTGTACACATAAAAATGGTAGAATGGTCAATTAAAAAATAATAAATAACTTTCCTTTATCAACCCTCTTCAACAAGCCAGGCACTTTTAATATGCTTTACATCTACTCACTGTCTCAGTTCATCAAAGAGATAAGCAACGACTCTCTTAAGTGTCTCGTTTTGTCTTTCCACTGTCAGTGAATATCTATGCTGTGATCTTGGTTCTCAGAATGCCTTCATTTCTGCAATTTTCCATTTCACTACATCCAACCTACAACTGTTAGTCCTCAAAATGAAAACAATCTGTTCAACTGCAAAACACTAATATGAGCAATGACTTTCTTCCTTTGAACTTGTAATCCATTTAGAATTGGGGGAGAGAGACTACCAAGCCATTTGCTAAAGATAAGTATGCATATCGGTGTCACTCTAACTCATCACTGTAGCCACAGAATGCATAGTTGCTCACTTTCACCTAAGTTTTATAATTTAGAATCCCCTCAAGTCACTGCAAATTTTGCTACAGAAGTA
The DNA here is from genome assembly GCA_004027185.1 of Glis glis. Classification (NCBI taxonomy): domain Eukaryota; kingdom Metazoa; phylum Chordata; class Mammalia; order Rodentia; family Gliridae; genus Glis; species Glis glis. The sequence goes on along the minus strand of PVJS01016553.1, from coordinate 19,604 downwards.
AATATCACTATCTTTATCTTTAGAACAGCCACCATCCAGTTGGCAGACCCAGGAACATTATATGAAAGACTAGAAAATATCTAATTGAAGGTGTTCTTTCTGTTGTTGTTTGTTAGGTATTTATTAGGAGCTCTGACCCACCAGGAATGAACTCACTTAGTAATCTCAAAGTCCTGCTTCCTAAAACCCAATTCTGCAGCTATTGAAATAGCAGTACACTATATCCTGTTACGTTCAGGGCTTCTGACCCAGCCTTAAATAAGCAAGCAAATAGAGCAATGGAAAGTATAAATTACAAAAGGGCACCAAATGGAAACATAACAGCTGATCACAAAAGAGAAAAGTAAGCACTGGCAACTATTTTTTTAAAAGATAAGAAAATCAATGCCAAAATAAAAGGCAGTATAACACTGAGAGACCTCAGAATAACAATGTAAAGAAAATGAGGTTTTGTGTTTCAAGGAAGCATTCAGTTTACTTGAAGTTCTGAAAGGGGAAAAAATGCTTAGCTCTTATTATCTCAAGATTTCTACATAACATACCATCACCTTTCCCCTGGCCCCCATATTTTTGTTCCCCCAACCCCAAAATCATCAGTTACCTTAGAGGTGCCAGTTTCCATTCCAGAAAAATAAAAATCCAAGGCAGCCTTGTTTTCATTAGGTCTCCCTCCTCTTCTTCAGCAGTAGAGCCAGGACAAATTTTTCTTCCTAACCTGGCTACCAGCCTTCTCAGCTGCTCCTCTTATAAACATCGCCCCACCTTGGGTAGTGTCAGTCCCTTCATGGAAAATATGCTGGTTAACAACTATACTTGCTCATACTGGAAAAACAACCGGAACAGAGATGCTTACGGATACTCAATTAACCCAAACACACATGTATGTCAAACTGGTTTTTCCTCATTGGTGCAATGTACAGGCAATCAAGAATTGTCCCTTGCCCACAAACATACAATCCCAAATTTGCAATTCTGTGTATGTATAATAATTTTCATGCTTCTTTTTTAATGTACTCTTATTGGTACATTACATTTCTATTCACTCACTCACTTAAGGCCCTAATGGCACTCACTCCCTATGTGATATTGGTTTATCAGGATGAATGAAACAGATGAGGACTTCGTATCCACAGAGCTGCAGGAGCCCTGGCTTCTCAAGCCATCTCCACGGTCTAGATATCATCTGGCTTTGTGAAAACAGAGATGGTGTGTGAGTGTAGGTGTGTAGCAGGCTGGTGAGATTTTCTCCTCAACGTCAACAGGCAAGAACAAATATTCTAGCCAGGCGTGGTGGCGCATGCTTGTAATCCCAGTACCTGGGAGGGCCGAGACAAGAGGATCACAGGTTCAAGGCCAGCCTCAGCAACTTCAGCCTCAGCAACTTAGTGAGACTCTCAGCAACCTACCGAGACCCTGTTTCAAAAAACAAAAGTTAAAAAAAAGGTCTGAGGGTGTAGCTCGGAAGTAGAATGCCTCTGGGTTCAAGCCCCAATACCAAAAATAAAAAAAAAATCTACTTGCAATTCACTTTACCAGTATCTTCCAGACTCCCTTGAATATGGGGAAAAACTGAGTAGAGGAAGTAGAAGGAAGAAAGAAGTATCTGTGCTCTTGAGAAATGGGGCACAGAGGTACCCCTGGGATGCTAATGTTTAGAATGTCAAGCAAGACACTAGACTTCCACCTCTATCCATGAAGGATTAACAGCTATTAGAATTGCCCCCTCACTACACATAAGTGGAAAAAGGAACAAAACATATGAAACAACTGTATCCAGTCACAGGAGAGAAGCAGCACAAGACAACAACGCTGAGAGAAGGAAAACATCCAGTGTGGCCGCCCAGCCTACCTTCAGTGGTTACACTCCAACAGGAAACCCAGCCCTGTTCAGGGATCTCGGCGAGCTGAGGAGTCAGAGATGAAAGTCCGAAGAGGCTAAGGCAGCTATCATTCTGGAAATCGGCAGAGGGGACCTTCAAACCACAGGCTGTGTGCTCATCTGCACGTGGACCCGAGACTCACACAGGCCCCCAGCAGCCCAAGCAGAAAAACCTTGTAATCCACAAAACATGAGGGAGGGTCCCCAGAAGCCCCTGGACTCAAGCTGCTCTAGAAAAGGAAGCTTCAAAAGGACCTCACTGACCTGGAGTAACTTAACTGTGTGCCTGAACAAAGTCCAACACTCTTTAAAGGAAGTTCTTCAGGTAGAAAGAAATTGATAGCCGATAGAAATCTGGATCTACACAAAGCAGTGAAGAATGCTGGAATGTCCAACCTGTAGGTAAATATACAACCACACGCTGCCTCAGAGTTCCCCTGGACAGTAACCTTTAGGACATCATGACACTAACAGGGTCTGAAGATCAGGATCAAAGTAGTCTCCAACTCTTCTACTAACCATCTCCACCTCAGTCTCTTCAAGCTCTCTGAGTCACTTATCCTCAGAATACACTGTCCTTTGAATTGTCTTCACATTTTACAATGCATATCAAAATGCTTTAGAAACTTCAGGGATTCTTATTCTTCCAACATTGTTTACTGAGTACCTTCTACATATATTTCTAGGCCCTATATATCTGGCCTCAGTGTCCTCATTTGTAAAATAAAAATTTAATATTAATAGTACTCAAAAAATTATTAATAGTACTCAGCCCACAGGGTTCCTGTTCAGATTAAATAATATATGCAAAGTACAAATAAAAATTTATGGTAAGCCGGGCGTGGTGGCGCACGCTTGTAATCCCAGTACTTTGGGAGGCAGAGACCGGAGGATCCGGGTTCGCGGCCAGCCTCAGCTCTTTCTCTCTCTCTCTCTCTCTCTCCTTAGTGAGGCCCTCCACAACTTCGTGAGACCCGGTTTCAAAATAAAGCATAAAAAATAGGGCCGGGGGCGTAGCGCGGAGGTAGAACGCCCCTGCGTTCAATCCCCGGTACCGCAAAAAAAAATTTAAAAAAAAAAAATTTATGGTAAGCTCCTATATAAATGTTTATAACTATTATTATTTCTACCACTGCTACTGCTGTTGCTATGAATGTCACTGCTAAGCATATAATGACAAAAAAGACCAATTTGGTTCTGGCCCTCAGAGTATTTACATTTGAGATGTAAAAAAAAACAAAGCTTTGGGGATAAAATGCTATAATTTTGTCTGAGAAAATGTCAGCTAGCTAGAAAAAACAGAATGCTAGCCTAAAGAGAAACCAAGGCCGTAATCCCTACTCCACTCTGTGAGCAGCTCTGTGGTCCTGGCTAAGTTCTTGAGCCTGTTTGAGCCTCAATTAGCCTTAGAGAGGTAGGATGACAGTCTTCAAGGCCCCTTCCAGTTCTAACATCTGATGAAACCAAAAGATCCATTGTATGTATGTATGTATTTTATTTGGTACTAGGGATTGACTCCAGGGTGTTCTACCTCCAAGCTAAACCCCCAGTCCTTTTTATTTTGAAACAGGGGCTCGCTAAGTTGCTGAGGGTCTTCCTAAGTTGCCTAGGCTGGCCTCGAACCTGTAACACCCCCCCCCCCCGTCTAAGCCTCCCAAGTACTAGGATTACAGGCATGCGCCACCATGCCTGGCTCAGAGGATCCATTTTAGAAGTACCTTGTTCCTACCTTTATTTGAGCAATTTAATCTTCACAGCATCAAATCTCCATATAGAAAACAACTAATTTTGAGAAAGGGAACAAGAAGACAGTTTGAAATCTAAGAAAGCCTGAAGAAATAAGCTCTAGATCTAGGATTAGTTTTTTAAAAAATCTGTATATTACATCCAAATCTAGAACCAAAGTCATCTAATTTATCCCTCAAAAATAAGGAGTGCAAGCCGGGCGTGGTGGCGCACCCTTGTAATCCCAGTACTTTGGGAGGGAGACCGGAGGATCCGGGTTCGCGGCCAGCCTCAGCTCTCTCTCTCTCTCTCCCTGTTTCTCTCTCTCTCTACTTAATGAGGCCCTCCGCAACTTTGTGAGACCCGGTTTCAAAAAAAAGTATAAAAAATAGGGCCGGGGGTGTAGCGCGGAGGTAGAACGCCCCTGGGTTCAATCCCCGGTACCACAAAAAAAAAAAAAAATAAGGAGTGCAATACTCCAACTGTTTTTACTCATTACTGGCTAACCAATCATTTTCATGTTTAAAGGGCTAAAATAATATAATTAGAGAAAGCAGGGATGCTCCTCCTTTCAGTTCCAATGTTTCAACTGGCTCCAATGAAACAGAATTCACTTTTCTACAATTACATAATGGAGAAGAAAAATGGTAGTATACTGAAGTTCCTTATGCAAGAGAAACATGAAAATATATGTAAACAGCTAGTTTCTTTTACCCACTGTGTATATTACCATGCACCACAACTGGTAAGCTATTGACTACAAACACAAAAACTCTCATGAAATTAGTTGGTTCAAACCTTACAAAACACAGATAATCTTAGCCACAACTTGAAAACCAGTGCTTTTCTTTTTGCTGAACTTCATTCAAGAAAGACGTTCCTACTGTAAGACAGAGGAAATGTTTGAATCTTAAGAGAATCTATAGTTGATGTTCCAGAAATAGTTGGGAAATAACCTTTCCAAAGTTTTCGCAACATTTTGCAGAGGACATGTCAAAGATTTTTCAGAAAGTAAAAAGCCCCTAGTAATTTTATTAGAGAGAATGTATCGTGCAAGATTAGCTCAGAAAAAAATATTTTTCTGTACATATATACAAAACTCTCTATAAGATTTCAGGTAGTTCTCAGACCCCCTGTAGTATACCATGGGCCTCTGCACAAGAACCTCTAGTTTAAAGTAATATACAGCCAAAATGCACTGAAGAAGTCTATGAAGTGCATGTGTGCGCGCGCATTCGTGCACACACACACACACACACACACACACACACACACACACTTGTAAAATTTGAGATCAAGTTGTATGTCTTTGGGACCTCTGATCCCTAATTCTGATGGACATGTCTCTTCCTACTTGTCTACCTCACACACCTATGGGACCTGCTCCATCTCCTCGTCCATGTGATTCTAATGGGGATGTCAACCAGATGGCCTCTGCCTCTCCATCCATAGAAGCAAGCACATGGCATTGGCTTTGATGATGATTTTGATATAAGATTTGATATATAGAGTGCTAAAAAATAAATAAAATGTACTAGGATGTAAAAATCATCATAATGCTAATAAGAGAGGTTTTAGAAATAATATGGCCCAGGCACTTTCTCAACAACACAATTTGAAATTCTAGCCATTCATCTCTAACTCTGTCTTCAGCAATAGTTTGAGGGAGACAGACTGTGGGGCGAGGGAAGGAATACGGTAAGGCCCTAGGGAGTGGGGAGCATACAACAGGCAAAACTTAGTAAAAGTGTCAAGAATCTGCAACAGAAAGTGACACAGGAAAGGCTTCAAGACAGCTGAAGTAGGTGAGAAGCTAAAATAGGTGAAGGGTGTGGTGAATAAAATGTAGTAGCATTGAGCTCTTGGCATAAAATTCATTAGCTACACCTCTCTTTTCCCATCTGGAAAAGAATTAGGCAATAAGGAAACTATGTTTAACTGGGCATTATTGTCCTTTTTTGCAAGATTTGGGTGTGACAGGTGGAACTAGAGGGCCCTTTTTGGGTAATAGCCAACTGTACTAATTATAGGATGAATAACTTATTTTATATAACCACAAAAAAAGTGTTAAAATCATAGGGGTAGGCCTCTTTCATAACAGTGTAATAACACAGTTCCTTCATAGTTAATTTATAGGTTTCTAAGTACTTTTATATGCATAAGTATCATGTGATTTCCCCCAACAACTCTGAGACAGGAAGACTCATGGGCAATCAGATCTGTTTTTATTTCTACTTTACAGATGAGTAACTATCTTTGAGCACTTGAGTGGCCTACACAGGGTCACCCATTCCTAAGTAGAGCAGGGACTTAAATTCAGACATTCCTTCCCCCCTCCCAAATATTCAGCATTGCCAGCCCAGCCTAGAATCATCCAACAAAGGGTAGCCTGAGGCTCCTTCCCTCAAAGAGGCTCTAAGGGAAGAAACACCATTTAAATTGTGCTTGAAATAGATGATTACTATGTGCCATCAACACTTTCAGTGTTTTAGAGAGCAATGTGTTATACTTCCAGGACGTGTCTACTGCAGCAAAAAAAAAAAAAAAAAAAATCATTCAAAAGAAGGTATTCTGGTGTGTTAGTAGGGAAGTAGAGCTGCACTCAGTATTCTGTTCATCTAAACATTAAGTAAGCAGCTACACATCAGGGATTATTTGGGAAGGGTTAGAAATGCAAAACTGAATAAGCCATGCTCTGTGCCTCTGGATGTCATGTAGAGAAAAGGGAGAGGTTGGCCTGCACATAATCGTAGTAAGTGCAGGGATACGGGAGCACAGAGGAAAGAACGATGGGGTGGACAACAGGAAAAGAAATCACTCTTGGCTGCAGTCATTACAGCCCTGACGGCCTAACGGAGGGGAGACGCGTGAACACAGCGACAGTGCAGAGCAAGAGACATAAAAGCCACAAAAGAGGTATTAAGAACCATGAGGGTTCAGAGGACAAAAAGGGCACTTCCAATTACGATGATCTCAGAAGGTTTTTGAAGAAGATGAACTGTGAATGGGACTGTAGAGAACAGTTAGGTCTTAGTGGGGCAGAAAGCAAGGGGACTGAAAAGCTACAAAAGCCAACGGCCTGCTCCCTACGGAGACACATCCCGAGACAAGAGCTCCACGTGTGTCTGTGACAGCTGTCCACCCCTGGACCCTCCTTGAGTTTCTCTCATTCATAAGGTCACAAAGACACCTCATTTAAAACAACAACTGACAAAAGACATCTGAGACACTCACCTGACCAGGACCTCAAACATGAATCATGTGCACCTCCCCCACCTCTTTCTGAAGGGCCTTTGTACCCTCTGATGAAAAGATCCCCACACCCAAACATCCTACTCTCCAAAACTATCATTTATATCCTCATGAACCATCCTAAACAGACCATCTAATTCTGAAAGAGAAGCAAGTTGCAAATATATTAACTAAAAGTATGCTAATAGCTTCAAATGAATATAGGGACTTCATTACTTTTTCCATTTTCACCAAAATCAAAGCTAGCTAGCTTCACCAAAAATCATCACATTATGTAAGGGACCCCAGAGGATATCTTCATTGTATAGGTACAGAGGCTACAAGAGACTTCCTTAAGGTCACATATTAATTTGAAGACAGAGCAATTAAATAAAACTCAAAGAGTGATTCTAAATAGACTCTTGATTAACCAGGAAGCCTGATTTAGCAAATGAAATCTCAAAATCCTATATGAATGTGTATTTCACCACAGTAAAAAATAAACAAACCTGGTTGGTTGGTAAGGAAAAAAAACAGAAATCTTATGTATTTTTGGTTTAAGATGATGATGTTTTAAGTACTGGAAATTTATCAAGATTTTTACAATCTAGTTCTAACTGCTGCTGGGTAGTACTGATCAACTTTGATTGCATTTTCTTTAACCCTTTCACAGCTGAAGAAGAAAAGTAGAAACCCAATTCCAGAGGTAAACTACATGGTATAACAGCTGTGACTCTGTGATTCTTCAAATATCTGGAAAAGCTGGGGACTCTTCCCACTGACCGGCTGGTCCCTGCTTTTCAGAATGGTATGGGAAGAAGGGAGCAGGAAAGTTCAGACATGTGCTAGTGTCTGACTGGAGACAATAAGGTCTGTGTCAATCATGGTACAACACATTTTATAAACTCAAGTGTTTTTTTTTTTTTTTTTGCAGTACCGGGGATTGAACACAGGGGTGTTCTACCTCCGCGCCAGACCCCCGGCCCTATTTTTTATACTTTATTTTGAGACCGGGCCTCACTAAGTAGAGAGAGAGAGAGATACAGGGAGAGAGACAGAGAGAGAGCCTGCACGTGCGCCCGCGGGCGCACGTGCGAGAGCTGAGGCTGGCTGCGAACCCGGATCCTCCGGTCTCCGCCTCCCAAAGTATTGGGATTACAAGCGTGCGCCACCACGCCCGGCAAAACTCAAGTTTTCAAAAGTATACCCAATGGCATATAGGTAGCCTTGAGTTTATTCTTCCTTTAGAGGAAAAAGTATATAAAGTGCTCCTTGATCTCTCATTGTGCCACTTCCTAAACTTACTGCTTATATAAATGATTCCACATTAGTCTAAACTAAATCCTCTATTAGCTTAACTTGGCCAAGGGGTGATCAACGTTCAATTCTTAGAAATACTTCTCCTGGAGTTCCCACAATCTGGAAAATGCTCTCTAGGCACTGAACTTTTCTTCTACCACAGTTCCTCTCATAAGTGTCCCACCACCTGTGGAATGTCTCTCTTCTGGAATGTTTCTACCATACTACAAATAGTTTTCACTACACATTGTTTTCTAGCAGAACACAATAGATACATTCCCCTAACTGCAAACCAAGTGAACAGAGCCTTCAACTCAAATGGCAACTCTTCAAATCCCACATCCTTTCCGTGTTCCACAATGTACAAGTTACTACTGATGGACTCTACACCGGGGGTGGGCAAACTACAGTCCATGAGATAAATTTGGCAGCGCACACACACAACAGTGTTTGTCAATAAAGTTTTATTGGCTCACAGATGGGCCCTCAGGTACATATTGTCTATGGCTACTTTCTGAGTATTTGTCACAGATCCTTTGATCTATTCAGCAGCTTACAGAAAAAGTTTGCTAACCCCTGCTCTACATTAAGTATGTGAAACAAGAGAATTTGGGGAAGTTTTCAAAAACCACTTATATTACAAATAAATTATATTACAAATAAATTTAATAACTTAGGTTGGACTCCTTCAGGTGCTATTCTAGGTTGAAGGTTCAGCAATGGTCATATCTAGTGAGAGGAGGTCCTATCTAGAGAGAGTAGATAGACAAACATTGACTCTAAGTTCACGTAGATAAAGCAGGATATTTAGAGTGGCGGGGCTCCTGGAGAGGTAGAGATACCTCAGAACATGCAAAGTCATAGTAAAGATGACATCCAGGAAGATGCCATTGGAAATGGCGTTTGAATGATGAGAAGCCAGACATGCAAAAATCTAAGGAAAGATTGTTCCAGCCAGAGAGCAAAAGCTTGAGGAGAGGAAAAGCTAAGCACACTCAAAAACCAAAGGCCGCTAAAACATGCAACATGGTAAGCAGGAGAAAGAGGCAGAGGCGAGGTCAAGGGCCTAGCAAGGGCCGGGTCGTGTGGTGAGTGATGAGCAGAATCATAATTCAAGTCATTTCCCAGCTTTAGCTCCTTAGTTATTTAAAACCACTACTAGGTAGAAAACTACGCATTCTACAACAACTTCATCCTTTTGATCTGCGGGAAATCACCTGAAGGTTCAACTGCCCAGCAGCTCAAGAAAGAACACTCTACTCTGTTAGAGACAGCTTCTACTAAAGAGGCAATAACTCTTCTCCCACTTCCCCCCAAAAAACCCCAAAACAAAAAAGTTCAGTGCTCTTCTCGTTGCAAGAACATAAAGTGACCACTTAAAATGTGATTTTTTTAAGAAAGGGAATTTCCTGTAAAGCATAATTAAGCCATTTTCCTAGGTCTACAAGGCTATTCATTCAGTGAAGCAAGGTCTGTCTCCACTCCACCTCTTTGCATCAGCTGCATGCATGTTCCACCCCAACTCTTTCAAAACAGTGGCTGGTCTGGATAAAAGGCAGAATTTGTCTAAAGCCTATGGAGATAGACCGTACGCTCAGTCGACCCTGCCAAACCACATGGAGAATTGTTTCAGGGTTGAGAATGTCAACATGTTGGTGAGTAGCCACCAAAATCAATCTTGCTTAAGTCCCTTTCCCTCTTTTTTTAGGAGATTTATGAATCTGAAGAGACAACTTTCCATTGTTAGGCCCAAGAATAAAGGAAGTCAGGGGCATTCTCAAGAAAAGCCGAGACCGAGGTGCTCTGATAAAACCCAGTAGTCGCAAGATATTCTGGATGTCAGACATCCAGCTGGCCTTCACAACAACTAAACAAAGCTTGGATCTACCCAACACTCTCTCCTGATGGGGAACCCCATGTGGTGGCAGGCTTGGGTGTTTATAACCAGACTTGAACAGGCCGTAGGAAAACAGTGATGAAAGAAATGCTGAAATGCCAATAGCTGAACAACAGCACTGCTGGGAAACCCAGTCTGCAATTTCCCAGGAGACTTAACTAGCTATCAGTTTCCTTGCCTGTAAAGTGGGGAGAAACTAGTCCTAACTCTCAGGCTGGAGGAAATAATAGTACATTTATCAATGTGCCCACCACTTCACATGCCTTATCTCACTGAATCCTCATTAAAGTACCTCCCAAAGGCCCCACCTCCAGATACTAGCTTGCTGGGATTAGGGTTTCAATACATAAATTGGGGGGAGGGACACAAACATTCAGTCCAATGGGGTGGCTCACTGACATGCTTTCTTGGACCTGTTCACCGTTGACTAATAATTGTGTAGCAGCTAAAGTCGGTTAAGCATGTACTGTATGCCAGAAACTGAATTCTTCTAATGGATTACTTCATTAAGTTCTAACTACAAGCCTACTATGTGGTTTTTATTATTGGCATTGTTTTACAGCAAGACTCTGAGACTCAAAGATTAAGTACGCTGCCCAAGGCTGCACAGCTAATAAATGGTACGAGTGAAATTTGAACCCTGGCTGGCTGACTCCAGAGCCAAAGGCTTAACCAATATCCTTAAAATATGATAAATTTGTTTTTTAAATGCAGTTTTATTCATCACTATTAACTATTCATGGCCATCCTATTAACACAAGGCTTCCATTTCCCAGCAACAACAATTCAATCTTCCATTTTCCATGGTCCCCACCACTCCCTACTCTATCTCAACATCAATGCCAGGGGTCACGTGCAATTTTTCATCATTATTGTTTTTCCCATATAATATGTAATTTTTTCCATATAGAAGAATTAAGGGGAAAGTAAACTATTTGGGCAGCTTGAGTTTATATCAAAAGTGGAAGGCTGGGGTGCAGCTCAGTAGTAGAGAGCATGCTTAGCATATGCAAGAACCTGGGTTCAATCCCGAGCACTGGGGGTGGGGAGAAAGATGATGTGCCACATGTTAATTGGCTTGATTTAATCATTCCACGCTGTGTGTGTGTGTGTGTGTGTGTGTGTGTGTTTATGCATGTATATATGTCAAAACATCATATTGTACTTGGTAAATGTATACAATCATATTTCTCAATTTAATATATTCATTTTAAAGTGTAAAACATGACAGAGTGCCACATTTGAAGACAAATGGGAGACACGTGAACATATCTTTGTGCGTCCCACATGCAAAGCAAAGGAGTGCTTTCTCCCCATGCTCTGTTACATCACCTGCCTGCTAAGAACCTCTGAATTTGATCTGTTTTAACCTCTGTATTATTTTAGGCCTCAAAAGCTATGTTGACAGCAAGTGTACAGTTGTTCAACAAAGAAAACTCAATTCTGACAACAAGGATGATGGAAAGAATCCCACGTGCCATAGAATAGTGCTTCTTAAATTCACATACTCTGGAAGTCTCTGGTAAATTTAATTAATACCTGTTTGATTTTTTTAAGTGCTCAATCTGCTTGGATAAAAGAAACCCAGAGCCAAGAAGAGGCTCTATGTTACAATGTAGCATACCACTGCCTCCTGGGTGCAGAGCCTACCCACCGCACACTTGTAATCCTAGTACTTGGGAGGCTGAGAGAGGAGGATCCCAGATTCGAGGACAATCTTGGCAATTTAGTGAGGCCCTCTGCAACATAGTGAGAACCTGTTTCAAAATAAAAAATAAAAAAGAGCTTGGGATGTAGCTCTGAGGTAGAATGTCCCTGGATTCAATCCCCAGTACCACAGGGGGGAAAAAAAAACTTTAAGATGCAGTGTTTTTCAACATCCAATTCCAATAGTCTCCTTGCTACCCCAGTCAGACTTCCAGTTGACAAAGGCTACCAGGAGTCTAGTTTTTCTATGGTCACCAGAGGCGACTCATTTGTAAGGACGTGGTACGACCTTACAAATGAGTACTACTCTTTCACAAAGGGATTGTGAAGTAATGGATTTGTCATGTGGTTTTTGCTTCATCTGCATCATAGACAAAATTCCATTTGCAAGGGTAACAGAGTTAATGGTGGGCCTCACATTTTTGTAAAAAGGAAGGTTTATGCTGGTAGGTTGAAAGAGTGCCAAATTTATTTGCCCTTATCACTATTCCATTCTCTCAAACATTCTACTATTAAAATGGGTGGTGGTGGAGAGAAACTCATTTTGCATTCATTTCAACCCACTGCTATTTATAGGCAGAAAAATAGTCATGGCTGCCTGTCAGGGTGGAAGCCACCGCCCAGAGCCATGCATCGCTGAAGGGCTGGCTCAGAACAGAAGTGGACCCACAAGGTGAAGGGTAAGCCCCTTCTACTTAATGTCAACCAAGAAGTATAACTGAGCAGGTTTTACAACCTTATTTACTCTTACCAAGTTTTTAGAACTTAGGACTACATTGTTGACCATCTGTTAGTAGGTAAACAAATGGAGAAATCTTCCCACTGGACTGACTTCAAAGGTGAGAGGAGAATGGCTTTTTATGTGATGGATTACAAGTAAACGTAGGCCTTCCTAGCCAGACACGGTGGCACACACCTGTAATCCCAGTACTTGGGAAGCTGAGAGAGGCAGATCTCACGTTTTAAGCCAGTCTCAGCAACGTAGTGAGACCCTCAGCAACTTAGCAAGACTCTGTTTCAAAATAATAATAATTTTAAAAAAAGGAGCTCAGAGGTAGAATGCCCCTGGGTTCAATCCTCAGTACCAAAAAAAAAAGGGTAGGCCTTCCTTTTAATCTTATTTGTATATATTTTTATTCTTGGTTTTACCCCTTATCTTCCCCCTTAAAAACCACATGAAGTGAGTTTCTAAATCAAGGGTTTTGCAGGCTTTTAAAGACATCAGTATGCATAGAGACAAATTACTAACTAGCTCACAGGCAGCGCTATACCATGTGGGGTGGCGCTCAGGATTAAAGGCACACGACTCCCCAGAATCAAAAGCTACATGAGGTACTGGCCCGAGGCAGATGTCCTCCAAAAGTAATGGAAAACCAACTGTAAGAAGCATCATCTGCTCCATAAGTACCAACACGCTGACTCAATAACTTCCGATCGCTGATGTGTCTGCTGGGGCAAAACGGCACACACTCAAGAAACCCAAGCGGGATCTTCAAGATCGGTCTAGCACCTATTTCTGTTAAAATTATGGGAGACCCTTGTTTGGACTGAACTCCAGCACTGGGCCCCAACCGACGAGACCAACCCAGAATGGAGTCACTCCTGCTAACTACCACAAGATCAAATGGAAGCCTGAAGGAAGCAGACAGATCCCCACACAGACCAGTTTTTCCAGAAAACAGGAGAGTTCACCTGAGTCAGCAGAATAAGGCAGTCTGCTCTGCTTTAACCCTTACAAAAAAGTTACCTGAAGTAACCTGTCAATCAGTCTGCTTTCTACTGCTGTTTCCTTGTTCCCACCTTACAAAACCTCTGTTCTGCTACAGCCCAGTGGGAGCTCTCCTTGGACTGCCTAGAATGCAGGCTGCCCCACTCATGAATTGTGAAGAAAAGCCAAGTCAATCTATGACCAAATGTGTTGTAATTTCATATTCTGATACTTCTGACTTTCAATACTTGCTGGCTAATCAGAAGCACAAATAGTTAATATTAAGTCCCTATAGGAAGGGAATTTATTACCCTACTCTTAACATTTTCTAAACATAACTTTAAAAAAAAATCAATGGAAAATTGAGGTGTTTTAGAACTCAGGGGGAAACATGGAAACAGAGTATTCATTCTACCAACTGGACTGCCACTGGTAACCAGGAGAAATAAATTACTGAAAGCAGAAGTAAGTCCAAAACAAAGTGACCTTTTGATCTCCAACACTGGGGGGCATGGCAGAGGGAAGAGCAGGCGAGGAAACACAGGATTTATTCAGATTATGAAGTGACATGTGTGCGGAACGTGCTGGCCCCAGGTGGTTCTGGTAGAGAGAGGAATACGAAAAAGCCATCAAGCACAGTCCACAAATATGACCCCAGCCCTCCAGGGAAAAAATCTGAGTAAAGAAACCCAAAATAGGAGTGTAACCTAAAAATAGCCCTTCTTCCACAGAGGTATTTTCCTTTTAGCATTCATTTGAAATGTGTGGGAAGACAAAACTGAGTTAAGTGAATTTCCAGATTTCATCAAAAGCCAAGTGATGCTTGGCCTTTTTCAGCCAAGACTAAAATTACAATTTCCCCTTCTTTTAGTTATTTTTCTTTTTTTGGTACTGGGGATTGAACCCAGGGGCATTCTACCTCTGAGCTACAACCCCCCCACTTTTTTAATTTTAAACAGGTTTTGCTAATTTGCTAAGGGTCTCACTAAGTTGCTAAAGCTAGCTTCGAAACTATGATCCTCCTGTCTCAACCTCCCAAGTACTGGGATTACCCGCATGAACCACCACGCTTGGCTCTTTTGTTTCTCTCTTGTAAGTTTGGAGGGAGGGGCACAAAACTGGGTAAGAGTATCATTTCTAAGTTTTATGAGAAGCTGATATTATCTCTAGGTAAAACATCTGAATATCTAACTTATGTCATGGGAAACCATGAGATCCTTGGAATTTTGTCAGTGAAAACCATCGTAATTATTATTTTTTCATAAGGAAGATGAATAGAGGATGACAGAATGTTGACATTGTGATTACATTTTCCCAGCATGCTACAAATTAAGATTTCATTATTACTGCCTAGGATTTGTTTTTTCTATTCCACTAAGATTAAAAGAAAAAAAAGTAAGAAAAAATACTTCGGGGTTGAAACACATTATAATTCCAATATTTCTTCCAAAAAGACTTAAGGGGTATCCACTGGTAACTAAGTTTTACTGTCTGACAGCCTCCAGCCGCAGGTGAACATTTTGCCCAGTGGCAGGTAGGACAAGATAGCTTTCTTCATTTTTCCACACTATTCAAAACCATATAACTACAATGATAATGTAAAAAAGAAAAAAAAATGTGGTTCCAAAGGATCCCACTTTGCTCAATACATAAGAGCAGAGAGGAGGCATGTTCTTAAGTTGTGGAACAACAATCCTGCCTCAACTGCTTTGGTATGAGGCAGAGATGGAAAACGGCGGCCATGACTGGGGGTGAAGTCACAAGTCCCCCTGAGACAGCCCACCTTTGGAACAGGGAGGATCATGTACTCATTAGTCCTGATCTTGCATGTAGGTGCTCTACCTAACCTAAACACTCACTAACCACATGTCCTCCGTATGCTCAGCACAAATGTAAACACAACACCTACAACACATTCCCACTAAAAGAAGAGTCAAGCTTAGAAATCTGGAAGAGCTTGTAGTGTGGACAGCTTCTCCTAATCATGCTCAGGAGCACTGGATCTGCTCTGGGATACAGGGAAAGGCAGAACAAGCATAATATTGCAGATAATCGAGATAAGGCATGAAGAGAACCCAGGACTCAATGTGAACCCTCCCAATTTTCTACATACTTTACAAAGCATAGGATAAACTGTATAGGAAGTGTTGGTGTTAGGACAAATTACACTTGCAAATCTCACTCCTAGTACCTGGCCGTCCAAAACAAGTCGTTCAGGACCTTCACACGAACAGGTCTTACAATCTCATGGCCAGCTGTCCCAGTTAAACTGCGTAAGTTGACAAGAAGGTGACTCACATGGTTGGTCTTAATGGAGAGTCCAAGGCTGTCTTGAAAGCACACTGTCAGGAATAAGGGACAGAAGGAAGGAAACAAATAGGTTCACCACACCCTCCTTGCTCACGTGTAAACCCATTCCTTAATGCAGGTCACTTTATGGAGGCACCAGCAGTATAAGGGAGTCTGTACACAGAAGCGGAAGCTTAAATTAGAACATAAGAAAAGTACCTTAAAGGTGTAGCATATATTAGTTTGATTCTGGGGAAATCAACTCTTAATTCAAAATAATGTTAGTTGTTTTACTGGAAATTCTACAGACCTATACTCCACATATTAATTGGTGTAAAAAGAATGTGACACAAACGCGTCAATGTGGCAAGGTAGAAACTGGGTTTGTATAACCCCAGGAGCACCATTCACTCTGTACCTTATGTGATCAGAGTTGGGCAGTGCCAGCTTACACAGCTACCTTTCAAATGATACAGACATGCTATTGAGTGCCATGGCTCATTCCCAGATTTTAAGGGAAGGGTCTTCATATTAGACTTTCAGGACAAATACCTCCCAATCTCATGCCAATTCTTCCCTCTTCAATCCTTCTCAACTTCTATTGCTCCTCTATTAGCAAAAAGGGAAAGGAGGTTTAACCCATACTGGTAGGTAAGCAACTTAAAATGTCTGTCTAGTTTCAGAGAACTGAGAATCTTACTGACATATGTTGCATTTGCCTGCCTGGTGTTCTGATTTTACAGGGAATGGCCCACCGCCTTTCCTTGCACTCTTGCTGTCATGCCCGCCCCCAACTCAGTCCTACCAAACATATGCTGCTGCTAAACACAGACTGAAGATGGCAAAGAGGCTTTCTCCTTGAACCCCAATCCCAGTGTCACCTGTGCTTTCCTTACAGATATAAACCCTACCCCATAGCTGGGTATGGTGGCACGCCTGTAATCCCAGTACTTGGGAAGCTGAGACAGGAGGATCACAGGTTCAAGGACTGCCTCAACAAGAAGCGAGACTCTCATCAACCTAGTGAGACCCTGTTTCAAAGTAAAAATAAAAAATTGGACTGGGGGTGTAAATCAGAGGTAGAATGCCCCTGGATTCAATCCCCAGTACCACGATCGATCAATAGATAGATAGATAGATAGATAGATAGAGATAGATAAATGGTACCCCGTATTCTCCTAGGGGTTTGTGCTTATTTGCTTGTTTTTCTTTCATTACATTTGAGTTCCCTTGCTTGCAACCAAAATAATTCTAACACACTGGCTAAAAGGAAAAGAACCAAAAAGTAGGTGCTTTAGGCTACCTTTAGTGCCTTCTCTATGTTCTTACAGAGGTACAAACCTCTGTGAGTGGGCACAGACAACAGCATACCAAAATAAGCAGGTGTCAATCCAATAGCCCTCCACCAGCTAGAAGTCCCGGGGGACACTCTACCGCATGTACTCCAGTGCAAAATGTCCTGCGCTCCAGTTTCAAAGTACTTGAAAATAATAGGAAGTACTGAGTTGACCATTCAAATGAAAAAAAGAAAAAAGAAATAAAGAAAAAAATTACCATCAGCCAAACTAAAATGCATTTCGAGCATATGTCTGCATTAGACTCCTTGCAGTTAGCTGTTCTTAGTTGCCCCAATGCCATGAGGACTGAATTTAATGACACATTAATACGTGGGTTCAATGGGTATAAATATAACTCAGAGATATAGGTAGGCAACCTGTTACTGTTTTTTAACAACAAGGATCTTACATTTTGTAGTGCTATGCAAAATATACTATTTTTCCTTTGATCTTCACAAGGGTTCTTTGGGTAGTCAGGGAAGAGAGACATCATAAGACTCATTTTAAAAGGGAGGAAACTAAATCAAATCTTGCCCAGAATCAGAACTAGCAGTGGCAAAGCTGACCCAAGGACAGGCTCAAATCGAGATCTCTGCCACCAAACCCAGCACTCCATGCACCACCCTGTTAAATTCAGAATGCTCGAACCCACAAGAGTCCTTGCTAGCTAATGAAAGAAATGAGAGGTAGACAAACCTGTAGAGTTAGGGGTGGGAGTCTAAAGCAAAGACAAAGAAAATGGAGAAGGCCCAAGTCCCTCTTCGTGAAATAGGGAAAAACTACCTCATCAGTGTTGCCTCACTAACTACACTCATTTCTGGCTTTGATGTGAGAGCTATTAATTATCGCCAATAGATTCACGGTGCCTTAGTCTGTCCTGGCTGCTACAACAAATTACCTTAGATTGGGTGGCTTTTAAACAGAACTTTATTTCTTATAGTTCTAGAAGTTGGGAAGTCCAAATTCAAAATGCCAGCAGATTTGGTCTCTGGTGAAGGCCCATGGAGGAAGGGGCAAGGCAACTACCTAGGGTCAAAGATATGGGCACTAAGCCAGGTGCAGTGGCACATGCCTGTATGCTGCTTAGGTCTAATGAGCAAGAAGGGGCTAAGCCGGGCGTGGTGGCACACACTTGTAATGCCAGTACTTGGGAGGCTGAGACAGGAGGATCGCAGGTTCGAAGCCAGCCTCAGCAACTTAGTGAGGCTCCCTTAGCAAGACCCCGTTTCCAAATAAAAAATAAAATAGGTCTGGGGGTGTATCCCAGAGGTAGAAGGCCCCCGAGTTCCATCCCCAGTACCACACACACAAAAAAGAAGGGGCAACTATTCTATATTTACTGATAAAACATTTGCATGTCAGAGGGTGGGAAATAAATCTGACTAACATTCAATAATCTCCTATCTTAGTGAAATTTCTGGGGGTCCAGTAGTATGGGGCATGTCAAGAAACTCCTTCTAAGGTGAAGGATAAGTTGTTGCATCTGGATCCTCATACAACCAAGAAAAAGGTACAATACCTAGTGGGCCTATTTGGGTTTGGGAGGCACAAGTTCTCTATTTGGATGTTTTACTAGCCCTAACCAAGCAACCTGAACTGCTGCTAGCTGAATGTGACAAAGAACAAGAGAAGGCTCTGCAGCAGGTCCAGGCTGCTGTGCAAGCTGCTCTACCATGCTGGCCATGTGACAGTAGACCTAAAGGTGCCTGAGGTGTCAGCAGCAAACAGGGATGCTGCCTGGAACCCACAGGTCGAAGCCACAGGTGAATCCGTTGGAGCAAGGCCCTGCCATCATCCACAGGGAACACCTCTCCTTTGAGAGACAGTTCTTTGGCTGCTACCAGGCCTCGGAATAAACTGCAGCCTTGACCATGGATGAACAAGTTTCCATGCACCCTGAGCTGCCCATCATAAACTGGGTATTATCTGGCCCACCAAGCCATAAAGTTGGGTGTGCACAGCAACACTCCATCATCAAATGGAATTGGTGTGTACATGATCATGAAAGCACAAGTAAAAAGGATAACCTCTTCAACGAATGGTGCTGGCAAAACTGGCTAACCATATGCAGAAAAATAGAAATAAACCCCACTTTCTCACCCTGTACTAGAGTCAACTCCAGATGGATCAAAGACCTAGAAACCAGAGACCTTGCAGCTACTCGAAGAGGGCATAGGTCCAACACTTTAACACATAGACACAGGTAAAGACTTCCTCAACAAGACCCCAAAGGCACAGGAAACTAAAATGAGGATTAATACGTGGGATTGCATTAAACTAAAGAGTTTTTGTGCAGCAAAGGAAACAATCAAGAACCTCAACAGAGAGCCGACAGAATGAGAGACTTTTGCCAGCTACTCCTCTGATAGAGGAGTCATATCTAGAATATACAGAGAACTTAAAAAAATCACCACTAGCACCAGGCATGGTGGCCCATGCTTGAAATCCCAGTACTTTGGGAGGCGGAGACTGGAGGATCCGGGTTCGCGGCCAGCCTCAGCTCTCTCTCTCTCTCTCTCTCTCTCTCTCTCT